>PVKB01005038.1:0-113525 GCA_004027205.1 Ctenodactylus gundi | reverse complement strand
CCCCCCCCCCCCCCATCTAATTCTTCACCTATTGGTGGACGGCTGGGTGTCAATTGAATTTAATTCTGATGCTGTCTTCCTGAGGTTAGTATCAGGCCTCACAGCTAAACAGCTCCTCCCACAAGATTGCCCCACTGCACATGCCAGTTGGAAGTCTAGATTGCCACCTCAATGGCCTTTAGGTAAACTGGCCTAAAATCATGTTTTCATAACCCCTTCCTCAGGTTTGATAATTTAATATATTGGCTTACAGTTCATGTAATGAGTTAGAGGGTATTACAAAGGATGCAACTCCAGAGCCGCCAACAGAAGAGACCCGTGGTCACCCTTCTCCCAGTACCTCAGTGAGTACCCCAGAAGTTCTCCACATCCTTCCATTGAAGGGTCTTGATGAAAGTTCGCTTATGTATGCCCAAACAACTAAAATGCAATCTTCAGCCTCTCTCCTTCTTAGAGGATGGAACGAGGTTCTGCTGATTACAATCTTTGAATCCAGGCTTGGTCCTTCTAATGACAAGTGTCTATCCTGAAACTATCAAGAAACCATTGAAGAGCCAGCTCATTAGGACAAAACCGGTTCCTATCACCAAGGAAGATCCAAGGGCTTTAGAAACTCTGTGTCAGGGGCTGGATTCAAGACCACATATAGAACAAAAGGTGCTCCTAGCATTCACCACAGGGGCTCAGAGGGCTGTGTGTTAGGCAGTGAGGACAAGGGTTAAGTATCATTGCCCCACTGCATTTGCTAGGAATTGATTCCAGGACCCCTATAGATACCAAAATAAACAGGTACTTCAAATCCTTATAGGAAGCTGTGAAATATTTGCATATAACTTAAGGACATTCTCCTGTATACCTTGAATCATCTCTAGATTGCTTATAATACATAACACAATGTAAATGCTTGGTTAATCTGACAGTTACACTATATTATTTGAGAAATAATGACAAGAAATATGAATCTGTACATGTTCAGTACAGATGTAATTTGTTTCTAGGTATTTTCAATCCAGTTATTTCATCCTGCAAATGCAGAGCATGCCGGTATAGGGCTGTGCATATGGAGAGCTGGCAGCACATATTTCTTATTTTGCTATAATATTACCGAGCAAACTTCCTTTCCTAAACTGTACTACAATCTCCATCACCATCCTACTTTATCCTTTGGGAAAATACTCTCTAGCTAGTTTTCTCTGGATTTCAATGATTTATTATCAGGAATAAATTAATATCTAAACTGAACTTTAATAATTAAGATTATATTAAAAAGTTCATAAAAACGGTAGGAAAGGCTTGTGGTATGAAGGAAACCAGTAAAATGTTTTTCAGAGAAAACAAAGAGCTAGACTGGCTGAGACATTTGGCCTCCAATGTCAAATATGTAAAGACATTAGAGAAATCCATGTAGACTTTCATGAGAGAATTTAGCGACTCCCAGATTCCTGGACAATTTGTTATTCTTAAGTGATGGTAAGTCAAAGAATTTCCAGATATGCTGGCTTTCTAAAGTATGTAATCCACATACCTGCCCTGAGATTGTTAAAGATGAACTCATGTGTCATAAAGACATTTTTTAGAAACTCAGACTTGAAGAGGAAATAGAATAAAAAGTTTAGAACTGAAACCTGAAATTGTTTAGCTATGCATATATGCCTAAGTAAACTTAAAATTTGTTTACGAAGTACCATGAAAATGACATAGGTCATCTTAAGAGGGAAGATTAGGCTTTAAAATGAGAAAAACAGTAATAAGTAGCTCCCAAATGTAAGTAAAATAAAAAGAATGCATTTGCTTTCTTGAATTCCAGAGAATTGGTAAAGAGCATTTTCCATTTAAGATTAACAATTAAAGACTGAAAGGATGTAGCTTTTTAAAAATTAAAATAAAACATAATCAAATTCAAACCAAGATTTGTATCTTACAAATCTGGAGAGAAAATTTAAAAAAGAGGTTCATGTTCCACATTAAAAAAGTAGGAAGGGAAAAAATGTACAACATAGAAGGAAAAAGGAAGGAGATGGCAGGTGGCACGTGGACTGAAAATTCAAACTGGAAACTGGCTAACATAAGGAGACCAAGGCCATCGGTTTATATTATAAAACAGAGGCCAAACACAATGTATTGAAAACAGGGGGCCTTGGAAAGGTTCACATTTAAAGGACATGAAAACGTAACCACAAAGTACAAGCCAATAGAAAGCCGCTAACCCATTCTCTTACTACTACTACTACTACTACTACTACTACTACTACTACTGTTATTATTATTTATTGTGTGGTACCATGAATTGAGTCCTGGGACTTATGAATACTATCCCATAACCCCGACCTAAATGTTGCATTATTAATATAAGGAAACGTGGACTTCAAACAACATTACTTATTAAAATGTATGGAAAGAATGTCAAGCTATATTTCAGGTGGAATGCTCCTCTGGCCTCAGTTTTGAATGTAAATGATCAAATTAATGTTTTAGAGAAACTTCCTTTATGACTGCCAGAACTTACGATATGCCCTTTACGTATCGTGGGAGACACATGGCAGTCAGTGGAGGAAGCACCTGCGGACTGAGAGGGTGCAGTCAGGGGTGACTCCAACAGGAGCACGGGCCTGGAGGAGATACGACTTCTTGCTAAACAGTGAGCAAATGACTCTGGAAGAACACCATCGAGGGAACACTGACAGATCGTCTCCCAGGATCACTGACTGCCAATGCTTGTGTGTTGTTTTGTTAAGTCTAGAAAACAATGGAACATCCTTTGCTAAATATAATCTATCTGAAATTGTACCGGCATGAACCATACCCTTCAAAATGAAGACAAACAAAGGGAAAATAAAATTCATACATCTTCTAGGAAGATTAATAGAGAGGACACAGACATGCACTGAGCATCCCTACTGAAAGTTTTAAAATGCTCTAAGAGGTGAAATGTTTTGAGCATCAACATGCTGCGAATGAAAAAGCAAATGGAAAACTTTATTTTGTGTTTTAAATTATTTTAAAATATTGCATAAAATTGTCTTCAGACTATGTGTACAAGGTGTATATACAATATACAAGAATTTCATGTTTAGATTTTGCCCCCTCACTAAGATCTCTCATGTATATGCAAATTTTCTGATATTTTGAAATATTCTGCACCTGAAACTTCTGGTCCTAAACATTTCAGGTAAAGGATTCTTAATCTGTAGCCAATTGCAGGAATGACAACTGACACCACTACAGATCTTATAGACATTAAGAAGACTATTGTGGCAATATTTATCCCAATACCTATTAATATATATATATAATACCTATATATATGCATGTAATATACAATGGTTGCATTGAGCTTGAGATTGTGTGCACATATATATTATGAATATTTCACTATCTCCCCACCGCCGTATTGCCCCTCCTGCTCCTTCCCTCATACCTTCAGCCTTCCCATCACTCTCATTTAGTTCTATAAAATGCCTGAATTCTAGTTTTCTCATATTAGAGAAACCATGTGATTTTTTTTTTCTGAGTTTGACTCACTTTGCTAAGCATCATGGTCTCAAGTTGCATCCATTTACCTACAAAGTGTACACTTGAATTTATCTGTCTTTATGGAAGAGTAGTTCTTCATGGTACACTCATACCACCATTTTTGCATCCCTTGATCTATTGATTATAATTATATATTCAAACAACTTTACCCTAATAAATATGGTAAATGCAATAGACAAATCTCATTTTTCATTTCATTTAAATGTTCATTTAAAATACAATTTACCAAAAAGTACTCAAGGAAAAATAGTAGAAAGTCTTAGTCACTTTAACTCTATTAATGTTATTTAATTGATAGTCAAATATATTCCCCTGAAAGAGAAACTGTATTTGTGTCAAAATTCAAGGAAAGAGAAATGCTAATCTATTATAAACTCTAAAAAAGTAGGTAAAATACTTTCCAATTCATTTTATGAGCCTAACATACTTAAATGAAGACATTGTAAGAAAATAAAAATATCAACCAATTTCACTTATAGAAACAATAACCCCTTACTATGTTAATTTTAGCACAATATTAAGAATACAATAATATGTGGGTTTATTCTAGGAATGCACAGCCATTTAAACTTTTGAAAATCATCAAAGCAATTAATCACATTAACAGAATGAGAACAAAATTTTATCATCTCAATAGAAAACACACTTGTCAAAATTCAACATCTATGCTTTTTTTTAAAATACAGCAAAACAGAAATATCAAAAAGCTTCCTGAATCTGATATGGGATACTTTTGAAAAACTTACAGCTAACATCATACACAGTGAGATTATGCTGAATGATTTCCTCCAGAATTAGGAGAAAGGCAAAGATTCCACACTAACCATTTTAGCTTAATATACTAGAGATGTTAGCGAGAAATACAAGGCAAGAAAAATATTAATACATAAAATCATAATATGTATAATACATATTGAATACAAAGAAATAGAAACTGTTGTTACACATGAAACTGTTGCTTATGTAGAAAATGCTAAGAAGATGGCACTACTACATTTAATAATTTAAAAGGTCAGGAAAAAAATTTAGTACAAGGAATTCAGTTGTATTTATACTTGTTAGCAATGAATAATTTGGAAAGTGAATTACAAGCATGCCTTTTACAGTTGACCTGAAACCTAAAATATTTAGGAAAAAGTTTAATAAATTTACACCAGACTTTTACACTTAATTACAACCTTTAAAAAACACTGAGAGAAATTAATAAACATCTAAATAAACTGAGAGCTATGCTGTATTCATGTTTTGAAGGCATTGATATTATTAAAATGTTCATTTCCCTACAAATTTTCTCGAGGTTTATTACAGTTACAATCAAATTTACAGCAGAATTTTTCTTTCTGAAATTGGCAAGTGATTCTAAAAAAGCAGTGGAATGACAGAACACCAAAACAACACAGCAACAATAACAAAAATATCGTTGGAAGCTTTAAATTACCTGATGTTGATTTTTACCATCAAGCTGCATGGAAGAAAGTGGAGACCGAAATCAATTGACTATGACAAGGTACCAGGTCATTTCAGTGATGAAAGAAACATCATTTGGACAGCCCTTCAGAGCTAAAAAGAATGTACCATGAATTCATTCTCCTCCGAAAGAAAGTTAATGTAAAATGGATCATATGCTGAAAACTTTCAACCTAAGACTGCAAAGATTCCTGTAGAAAATCCAATGGACTACTGTCATGGCGTTGGGATAAGCAAAGATTTCTTGAAGTCTAGATTTTCCGGCACGTGCCTGCATTCCCAGCGGCTTCAGATGTTGCCACGGGAGGAGGTTCACTTGAAGGCCAGAAATTGAAAGCCAACCAGGGCATTGTAGCAAGAATCTGTCAAATTTTTTTCTTTTTTTATTTTTCACCAAAATACCCATCAGCAGACCAATGGATACACAAACTGGTATTTATACACAATGGAGTACTATGCAACTATGAAGTACAACAGCATGGAGGCTTTTGCAGGCAAATGGAAGAAACTTGAGAACATCATGCTTAGTGAAGTGAGTCAGAAGCAGAAGGTGAAACATCGAATGGTCTCTCTGATATGAGAGTCCCGGATCACAACTATCTCATGGAACTTAAAATGAAAAACAAAAGGAACCAGGGGAGTAGGGTGGGGAGAGAGGGAGTGGTGGGTAGGGGGAGGAACAAAAGGAGAGTGGGAAAGTCCTTGTCACAAGATACATATGTGCACAAAATGCTCAGCTTCATTGCAAACCTTAAATTTTGCACTTATACATATCAATAAAATGAGGAAAAAATTCTTTAAGAGTATCCATAATACACTAATCACAAATAATGAATAAAATTCAACAGAATTTAAATTTGCTCATTTAAAGACAGCACTAAGGAAAGCTGCACAAGATAAAATGTTTACAATGATTTTATTATATAACATAAAGACTTAATGTCTAGAGTTACTAATGATTAAAGGGCAAACCATCATATTTAAAAATGGACACAACCATAAAATGCACTTGGAAAAAGAAGAAAAACAACATCATTTATCATCGGGGAAATAGTAATTAAAACTGTGACAAAATACTATTTTAAATTCTCTGGAAGCATGAATAACTTAAAAGCCAACCACAAAATGTTGGCAAAGTTGTGACGCGATTGGACCTCTGGAGCTTTATTTGTGGGAAGCAAAATGGTAAGGTTAACTCAAAAAGTTTGTTTTAACATTTCTTTCAGTGAGACCTTGTTTGAAAACAAACAGAAAATTAGAAAAAGAGAGAGAGAGAGCAGCTGATGTAGCTCACAGCAAAGTCCTGGGTTCAACCCCCAGTAACGTGGTCATGAAATGTGTGCACACACACACCCGCACACACCCCCACACTCCCCCTGCCACACGCACATGCAGTTTATCATACATTGCTCTGTGATCCAATAAATTTACTTTGATATACTTACCCAATAGGCATCATAATATGTGACAAAAAAGACTCTCCGAGGTCCAGGAATGCATCCCCTCACCTGGGGTTAGCGTTGGGCTGGCTGGTGGCTCACAGATGTTTCCTCGAAGGAGAAGAGTTTTTAGCACGTAGGTACCATCTCATTTGAAAAGCTATACCTGCCATGTCAGGAGTCAGCCCACCTGCCGCAAAGTACAAGACTCAGCCAGCCTCAGGCCTATGCAGGCGCCTACTCCTCACTCTGCTTCCACCCCTCCAGGCTAAGGATTCTTTGATCAAGAATATTTACAGTGACTTTGAAACAAAACTGTGGTAAATAACCTACAAATGTTCATAAGCTGTGAGACAAATGAACAAAGGGCTACCCAACTTAGAATTGAATTGTGTTCTAAGGACCCAAGGAATTAAATGCTACCCTGCTACCACTTTTGATAATCTAGTGCTACAAGGAACAACAGGATGATTCTCAAACACAGAGCACTGAAAGCAAAGCAGGTTGACTCTTGGGATGGAAGGTCATTTGGGAAATGCTTCATTTTAACATTAAAGTACGAGAAAAACTATGCATCATCTTAGTAGTTTCCACATGTATTAGAAATGAGAACACACTGAGAAAGTGGAAAGACATGGTACTAATTTATTCTTGGTTTTTTCCTTCTAAAAAATATATGTGTGTGTGTGTTTACCTTTTGTGTAAATATTAGATAACTACATTTGAAATCTGGCTAAGCTCATTAACACATATTTTTACATTAAGTAACTAACACAAGATGCCCTACTTACTAGATCAAGTCATTTACTCATATCCCTTTCAGAATAGCATCTACTTATACAGATTTTAGTATTCAAAAATATTCTTCATATTGTTTCTGTCATGACATTGCTTTTCCAGGCAGCAATTTTTTTGTCTTTTATTAGAGTGAGAAAAATTTTTCTTATTGTTGAAAGAACTAGCTCTTATGTATATTCTATTATTTCCTTTTTCTAATCCTTTTTCTGATTTGTTATTCATTAATTTCTTATTTTGTATTTTTGCTGCTTATTTTCTATTTTATTGATATAAAATTTAATACATCTTTTACTCTTTTGAAATTTATAATTTGCATCAAAATAGCTTTGACTATATTCTAATTTTATGTAGAATATTGTTTTCTTTTTATATGAATGTTCTGTAATTGAGATTTTATTATTTTCTTTTCATAGTAATTATGAGACAGTGTTCTTTTTTCTCCATTTCTCAGTATTTGGGATTTTGTTTCTGTTTTAAATTTTGTTAATTTCTAGCTTTATTACACTGTAACCACATAAGGTAGCTTGTACATTCTTTTCCTCTTAGAAATCATTGAAAGTTTTTTGTATTGTAGATTATGATCAATTTTCAAAATTCTCTCTGGGGCTTTGTAAAGAATATGTATTCTCTGTTGGTTAAAATGTTTGACACATCTAGTAAATCAGCCCTATTTCTTTTATTATCCAATTATATGTGTTATGTCTAGTTGACCAAATGGAGTGTGTTAAAATCATCAACATCTATATTTCTGTTAATGCTGTCTACACTCACAGGCCTTTGTGTTTTATATATTGTGAGGACATTTTCATTTGGTGGGTAGAGTTTCATGCCAATTATATCTTTATTATGTTTGATAATTATTGTTAAACTGAAATGGTTTCATTTTCCCTTTAATATATCCTTCCCTGAAGTTTGTGTTTTATGTTTTGTAATGAGAACATTAAGGTTTTGCTTCCCTTTTTGTTCAAAATTATCTAATATCTTAATATGTTATAGCCCACTATATATGCATTCAGTAACACTTTTTAAAAAAATCTTGCTGTTTTTCTTTCATCCACACACAGTTAAAATTCTCTAACTTAAATATGTTTGCAATTTTAAAATAATGTTTTGGAGTAATTTTAAATTCAGAATACTTGAAAGAGATTACAAAGTCTTCCGATATATTCTTCACCGAACTTCTCCTAATATTAGCAGCTTAAATAAAAATAGCTGGTACACAGTCACCACTAATTTTCCCACAAAGTTTAGTTTCCTGTGTCTGGGCCCAGTTCACGACACTACATTGTTTTTTTTTTTTTTTTTGGTCATACTTCCTTTATATTCCCCAGCCTGTGACAGTTTCCCAATCTGTCCTTATTTTTGATGATGCTCACACTTCGAAGAACACTGTTGTTCAGGCATCTTATAAATTATTCCTCAATTTAGGCTTGTCGCTTAGGCTTTCATGCTGTCTGTGGGAACATTCCGGGAACTGCATGGTGTCAGCCTGACTCACCACTCTTGATGTGAACTCTGATCGCTGGCATAGGGGGCACCCGCCAAATTTCTCCATTATAAAATCACTTTTCCTTTCAATATGCTACTCATTTGAACTGCTCAATAATCAAAACAAAATTTAAGGAGAGGGAATGTAATTATTACCTTTTAGAGTGAGGAGTACTAACAAAAAGTCTGGCCTCTATTGAAATGATGTCAATAGTAAATACTCCAGGGTAAAACTTTGAGATGATGCAAAATTCTACTTAAAATGTCTTTAGAATTTCACCCAATAGTTTTGTCATTTATCAATGAATCTTGACCATAACAAGTATGATTTCAATAGAGAAATTTTGATTCTCTTATTGTTCTACAGTTGCTAATTCTTTTTTTCCAAGGAATAATTAACATTCCCTTCCCAAGTCACAGGTTGAGGCTCCTTTGTCTGAAGTGCTTGAGATCAGAAGTGTGTGGGATCTCAGATATTTTTTTATTTTGAAGTATCATATACATATAATGAAATATCCCGGGAAGGCACCCAAATATTAATATAAAATTAATTTGTTTCACACGTATCTTATTCCCATACTTGAGGATGATTTTATACTTTATTTTTAGTATGCCTGTGTTTTGACTGACTCAACATGTGATTTCAGGTTCAGAATCTTCTACCTGAGCTACCAAGTTGGTTTTCATAAGCCTTGGATTTTGGACCCTTTAGATTTTGGATTTCCCTTTTATAGATGTGCAACCTGCATTTATTTGTTTAATCATATATATATATATCAGTACGGATTCACAGATATTTATTTTCTGGGGAGTCATAATCCAACACTAAGACAGGGCCTTCTCGTACCCCATCCCTGTTGCACGGCATCCAGATAGTTACCAAGGCTCTACCATCTGCATCTGGGAAACCATGGGACTGGGCCTGTTCACACCCTGTCCTTGCTGTGCGCCAGAGACATGGAAGTAGCCAACGGCAGTCTCTGGCCTGCACCTGGGAGCCTGTGGGATTTGGCCCTCTTATTCCCCTTACCTGCTTCAAGCCAGAGGCATCCATCCAGGTGGTCACCAGCAGTCCCCTTGCCTACACCTCAGAGTCCACACTCTTCATCTATTGCTGATGTGCACCAGAGTCATGCAGGTTGCTGGGCCCAGACCACTGCCTGCATCTTGGAGCTCATAGATAGGACTGGACCTATTGACAATTGTTGCTGCTACAGGCCAGAGGCACCCAGATAGCTACACGCAGACCCTTGCCTACACCTCAGAGCCAGTGCAATGGGGATTACTCAGCACCCGTCTCTGTTGTACACCAGAAGCATCCAGGTAACTGTGTCCAGACACCTGCCCGCACTTCAGAGCCCTCATGGGTGAGCCTAATTGCCACCCATCACTGAAGGCACCCAGAAGCATCCACCCCTGCATGACTTGCCAGAGGCAAGAGGGTGCCAGGACTGGTGGCTTCAATCACAGCAGAAAAAATATTTCTTAGACCTAGTAGCAGCTGTCAAGTAGGAAAGGACAAACTAATTGTCCTGTAATAAGGAACCTCATCTCAGTGACACAAGCAGCACATTGTATGGCCATAGAGTAACACTCTCCACTATGAAAAAAAGAAATATAGAGATTGCTCAAAGAGTAACCACAGCAAGTCAAAGGAATACTCTACAGCAAGACGAGAAAACTCAGGGGCAAGATGAAACAGAAACCTCCCAGCCCACCAAGGGAGACTCAGGTAGAACCAGAGGGGAAGATCTGAAATTCCTCAACTTTGAAACAAAAATATTTAGCCTACTGGAAGAATTCAAGACAAACTCAACAAACTACACAAAATGCTTAAAGAATATGACAGACTCAAACAAGAAATTATACAAAATATTTGAAAAAATTCAAAAAGATTTAATCAAAAGACTTAAGGAAGAAACAAATGCAAAACTGTGAGAACTATAGAAGTCAGTACAGGAAATGAATGAGACATTCACTAAAGAATTCCGAAAATACGAAAAGATGAAAGAAGAGTGTCAAGAGATGAAAATATCCATGGGAAGTTTAGAGAACAGAACGACACCAAACGTGGAGAGAATTTTCGATTTAAAGGACAAGAATGTAATAATGGCCCCAATTGTTAACAATCATAAAATAATTCAATGTCAACAAGGAAATGGAATGCTCCAGATTATAGAGGACTCAAAGAAACTTGATTTCAGAATAGTAGAAATTCAAGAAAAAATGGAAATCCACACTAAAGGACTAAGAAATCTATTCACTGAAATCATAAGAGAAAACTTCCCATACATGGAAAATGAAGTAGACACACAAGTGAAAGAGGCACATCATATACTCAATAGATATCAAAACAGAAGCTCCCTTAGACTTATTATAATAAAATTCACTGAAATACAAAGCAAAGAGAAAATTCTAAAAGCTGTAAGAGAAAAAAAAGCCAGTAACATAACAAGGCAAAACTATCAGAATAACAGTAGACTTCTCAGCACTAATTCTAAGAGCCAGAAAAGCCTGGAATGAAGTCCCCAAAGCCCTAAAAGATGGTAACTGTGAACCAAGACTCCCATACTCAGAAAAAATATCATTTAAAATCAACAATGAAATAAAAATCTTCCATGACAAAGAAACCTTGAAGAAATTTATGACAACCAAACCATCGCTACAAAAAATTTTCAAAGGTCTGCTGGATTGGGAGAGAGGAAATAACCAAAGCAAAGAACACAGTGACAGGTTTACCCTTAATGGAGAGACATCTAAAAAATAAGTAAACAAAAGAGCTGAATG
Organism: Ctenodactylus gundi; assembly: GCA_004027205.1. Lineage (NCBI taxonomy): Eukaryota > Metazoa > Chordata > Mammalia > Rodentia > Ctenodactylidae > Ctenodactylus > Ctenodactylus gundi. Next base: position 102,012 of record PVKB01005038.1, on the reverse strand, counting down.
TTCACAGGGCTACAAAATGGCAGTAACTTAGACACGCTTATCAATTATAACCCTAAATGCTAATGGCCTCAACTCATCAATCAAAAGACATTGATTAGCTAACTAGATTTAAAAAATAGAATCCAATCATGTGTTGCTTGCAAGAGACACATTTCAAGCATGAGGATAAACACGGACTCAAAATAAAAGGCTGGAGTTCTATATTCCACTTAACTAGGGGACAAAAAAGCAGGACTAGGATTAGCAATATTTGCTGATAAAGTGGACCTTAAGCCAAAACTGGTCCAAAAAGGCAAAGGAGGTCATTTCATTCTTGTAGAGAGAACACTTCAGCAAGAGGAACTGACAATCATAAATATTTATGCCCGAATAATGGTGTACTAAACTACATTAAAAAAGCTACTAGACTTCAAAAACAAACTCCAACTCTGTAATAGTGAGAGACTTTAATACTCCTTTCTCCCAAGAAGACAAGTCAACTAAACACAAAATCAACAGAAATAGCAGATATGACTACTTCATAGAAAAAAAGACCTGACAAACACATACAGAATTTTTAATCCAACAAAAAGAGAACACACATTTTTTCTCAGCTGCCCATGGCACATTCCCCAAAATAGATCACATCCTAGTCCACAAAACAATCTTAAACACATACAAAAAATCTGATATGATCTCATGTACCCTGTCATATCACAGTGGGAAAAAGCTAGAAATCAACTCTTACACAAACAAAAGATACAACTCAAACAATTGGAGGCTGAAGAGCACTCTTCTAAATAGACAGTGAGATACAGACGAAATCAAGAAAGAAATAAAAAAAATCACAGAGATAAATGACAATAGTAGCATCTCACAATGCAACCTCTGGGACACAATGAGAGCAGTGTTAAGAGAAATACTTATTTCCATAAATGCACACATAAAAAGAATAAAGCAAACCCAAATAAATAATCTAACCTCACAACTCAGGGCCCTAGAAAAACAAGAGCAAATCAACCCAAAAGTTAACAGGAAAAGACAATGATAAAGGTCAGAGCAAAAATTAATGAAATGAGACAAAAAATGAAACAAAAAGGTTTTTTTACTTTTGAAAAGATAAACTTTTTGCTAAACTCACAAAAAAGGAGAGAGAAAACCTACGTCAATACAAACATGAAATTACAACAAATAAGAAAATCTGAAGGATTATGAGAAGTTATTTGAAGAATTTATACTCCAATAAATCAAAAAAATCTAAAAGAAATGGGTGAATTTCTAAATATATATCAACCGCTTAAACTGAATTAAAAAGAAATTAAACATCTGAATAGGCCAATATTCACCTGTGAAATTGAAGAAGGAAAAAACCACTTCCATCCAAGAAGAGCCCAGAATCTGAAGGAATCCCAGCAGAATTCTATAAGAAATTTAGGGAAGATTTACAACCAATGCCCAATAAGCTTTTTAAAGAGATTGAAAAGGAAGGAAAATCAGACAAATCATTTTGCGAAGCAAGCGTAACTCTAATTCCCAAACCTAAGACGTGACAAAAAAAGACTGCAGGCCAGTATCCCTAATGAATACAAATGCAAAAATAATAACATCCTTGCCAACAAAATGCAGCTCATCAAAGAGAAGATTATACGCCGTGACCAAGTAGGCTTCGTTCCAAACATTCAGGGATGGTTCAACATATGCAAATCAATTAATGAAATACGTGACGTTAACAGATGCCAAGATAAAAATCATGTAATTATCTCCATAGATGCAGAAAAATCATTTGACAAATCCAGCACCTATTTATGGTAAAGACTCTGAAGAAAATAGGAACGGAGGGGCCCTATCACAACATGATCCAAGCTACTTATAACAACCCCTCAAACAACATACTCCGAAAAGGAGAAAGACTGAAAGAATCCACATTAAATGCAGGAATAAGACAAGGGTACCCACTGTCACCCCTACTGTTTAACATAGGGATGGAAACTTGAGCAAGAGCCATCAGGCAAGAGCAAGGAATAACAATAACACAAATGGGAAGGGAAGAAGTAAAGCCATCCCTATTTGCAGATGACATGGTACTCTAAAGAGAAGACCCAAAAATCTCACCCAAAGACTTCTAGAACTAATATATGAATTCAACAAAGTAGCAGGTTACAAAAGCAATCTCCACAAATCAATAGCATGCCTATACACCAACAACAAATTTAAAGAGGGAGAAATAAAAAAAGTCCTCTTCAGAATAGCAACAATAAAATAAAATACTTAGGAATAAACCTCACCAAAGAGGTGAAGAACCTATATGAAAAAAAGTACAAAACTCTCCAGAGAGAGATTGAAGAGAACTTTAGAAAATGGAAAGACATTCTATGTTCCTGGATAGGAAGAACTAATATTGTTAAAATATTTGTACTTCCAAAGCTATTAAGCAGATACAATGCAACACCAATCAGAAAAACAACTACATTTTTCACAGAATTTGAAAAAAACAACTTTAAAATTCAAATGAAACCAGAAAATATGCAAAATCTCTAAAGCAATTCTAAGGAACAAGGGCAATACTCAGGGAATCACAATCTCAGATTTCAAAAAATACTACAAAGCAACAGTGATTACATCTACATGGTACTGGTATAAGAACAGACAAGAGGAGGAATGGAACAGAATTGAGGATATTGAAACAAACCCCAACATCCTTAGTCACCTGATCATTGACAAAGGGCTAAATTAATCCACTGGAGAAAAGACAGCGTCTTTCAAAAGACAGCAGGTTTCAACAAACGGTGCTGGGAAAACTGGATCTAGTGAAGAGACAACCCACAGAGTGGGAAAAGATATTTACCAGTAACACTTCAGACAAAGGATTAATATCTAGAATATACAAAGAATTAAAAATATAAAACTCCCAAAGTAAATGACCCCATCAAGAAGCAGGTAGCTGAAGTGAAAAGAAGCTTCTCAGAAGAAGTGCAAATGGCCGACAGGAAGTGATCTTCGTCACTGGCCACCAGGGAAATGCAAATGAAAACAACATTGAGGGTTCACTTCATTCCAGTAAGAATGGCCTACATGAAGAACTCAAGTGTTGGCAAGGCCGTGGACAGCAAGAATTTCTACTCTACCGCTGGTTGGGATGCAAGCTGGTACAACTGTTATGGAAAGCAGTCTGGAGATTCATGAGAAAGCTGAAAATAAAAATTCTGTTTGATCCAGCTACAGCTCTATCGGGCATGTTCCCAAAAGAAATGAAGTCAACATACCTAGTCAACATTGCCACTTCTCAGACACACCATGAAGTAAATAAATTATTATTGAACAGCTTAGCTAAGGCGAAGAGAAAGCTCCAGGAGTCACAAAGAGGCTGACGGGAAAGTTAGAAACCATCGAGAAACTGGAGAAATTGCCGGGAATGTGGGAAAGAGAACTAGGCATTCAGAAATACCAGCTCTTCAGCCCTTCTTTTCTTTCTCACTCCACGAGACCCTCCGAAGTGGTGTCTTCTTAAGCTCGTGTGTCTCCACGCCTGTCTGCATGCTAAGTGATTATGAGCTCACACTCGCGGCTCTGACTTACCTTTAATACTCCAGGAATAATGCACTTTCTTCTGCTTCCTTGCTTCTTTCTTCAACAGTGAGAAATCTGTTTTCTCGTATCTACAATTTTCGTATTTATTCATTCAATCTCTGTACATACATATACACATACATATTTCTTAACTGTTAATCCTTACTCATGTGCAATATAATCTTATCCATATTTATATTTAGTTCATCTTCCTAACAGTAACCCATCAAAACTTTATTCTTCCATTTACTTACACTGTTATTTTATTTCCTATGGTGTTCTTGTTTTCATGGAGGGGTTACCCCCCATCCCCCAACACACACACACAAAACCTTTGTGTGGCTTCTCATTTTTTTTCCTTCAATTTTAGGAGCTTAAGAGAATTCTGGCCCAAATCTGATTTTTGCTTGAGTTTGGATATTTTTAAAACAGATGGATGCATTTATAGAAATTTCCTAGAAACTCTAGACCATCACCAAGGAAAGTTGTATTTTAACCTTGTTTCTTAAAATGTACGTGATGTTTGCTAAGCCACTTAGGCCTGTGAATTGAGCTCTTTCTTTGAGTGTGAAAAATTTAACTTTGAGGCTAAAATGAAAATACTTTATGTGTGAAAGGCCACATGTCAGGGCAGGCTTTATAGTAGGGAGAGCAATTTCCTCTTGTAAGATTCTGTATTTTGGATCTTAATTGTTTCTCAATGGCCCTTGTGTTGAAGAATTAGTAGTTTCCAGGGAGACACTATTGGAAGATGGTGAAACTTTTAAAAGGTGAGCACTAGAAGAAATTTTTGGGTCACTGGGGGCATGCCGCTGAAGAGAACAGTGAGCCCCTGGCTCTTTCCTTGCTGTCATTATGTTTTGTTTCCTGGCCATCAGGTGGGAAGTTTTGCTCTGTCACATCTTCCTGCCATTAGGGACTACCTTGCCACTGACCAATCAATCATGGACTAAAACTTTTAAAGCTGTGAGCCAAAATGTCTTAGTTTTTTTTTTTTGTTGTTGCTGGGATAAAATACCCTACATCCACAACTTTTGGGAGGAAAGATTCACTTTAGCTCTCATTTTCAGAAGGCCCCCGTCTACTCATGGGTGGCTAGCTGCAAATGTTGAAACCATACGATAGGGCTGGCGCTGGGATTGGGACTGGGCCTGGGGCCAGAGCTGGAGCCAGAGCTCCTCATGGCATGGCAGAACACAGCCAAGTCATGGAGGAAGGGCAGAGCTAGCACACACTCTTCCAGTTAAAGGCCTAAGCATCCACCCTTCCAGCCAGGCCCCACCTCCAAACAGTATACCGTATCCATAGGCACATGAGACTTTTAGGGAACATTCCAAACACAAAATACAAAACAAAATAACCCTTTTCTTTTTATGAATTGATTTTCTCAGGTATTTGCTGTAATAGTACAAAGCTGACTAACATAGGATATTTTGTCTTTAGTCCTGTAGATTTTCAAATTGTCCTTAGCTACTTTAATTCCTTCTGAAACCCTGATTAATGCTGGGAAGCCACTGCAGACATCATCCAAGCTGAATACACACAACTGAAACTGACAGTCTCAGCTAGAATTAGAGTGACTAGGAATGAGATGTCACTTATATCAGACAAAGCTGGTTAAGTGGTCCTTAAGCGGAAGACTTCATGGAAAGCTGACTGGTATTATGGTTCCATTGCAACAGCTGACTCAACATCAGTAAAAACCCTGTCAGAAATGCGTGGCAAAGCATGTCCTTCGACTCCCAGGCAGACACTCTGGCAACATGGAGATTCTGGAAGCAGTCACGATGGCTGCAAGGGTAAGCATGAGCTTTGGGTGCAGATGCTTGGAAGTGCCAAGCCCCGAGTGGCTGAGTCACCCTTACCCGCTCTTGCTAGGTATTCCCTTCCATGGGCTCCCAGGGCACTAATCTAGGCCCAAGAAGTCAAGAGGCAATCTGGATGCTTAGCTTGCAAAGGAGAAGAACTTTGGCAGGGGATGATAAAGATCATGAAGGAGCAACTGGTTTCTAAACAATCACGCAGTGGTTTGAATGTGTCCACCCCAAATTCATATGTTAATGGTGTTTGGAGGTGGAGCCTTTGCAAGGGAATGAGGAATAGAGGAGGTCATGAGATTAGGCACTTGGCGATGATATTAGCAGCTTTATAAGAAGAGGTGAAGAGATCAGAGCGAGCACACTTGCTCCACTGGCCAGGGGATGCTTCTGCTATCTTATGATTCAGCAAGAAGACCCCCATATGACCCAGAGCAGGTGACAGTGGCAGGCACTTGAGCTCCCTGGCCTCAGAGGCATGACCTAAAGAAACTTGTTATCAATTACCCAGGTTGTGGCATTCAGTTTGTCTTTGTTACTTATTTGTTGCTGGGACAGAATACGCAGCATCAACATTTTAAGGAAGGGGAGATTTCTTTCAGCTTTCAGTTGCAGAAGGCCTCACACAGCCCATTCCTGAGCAGCTGGTAATGATGGAAGCACGTGGTGAAGATCTAGCTGAAGAAAAGCTCTTCTCAGCGCGGAAGGGCAAGACCAGCCAAGGAGGAGCGAGCTGATGTCTGGAGACTAAGGGGATGGCCAGAGCTTCCTGCCTCTTGTTAAATTTAGGCTGCCACTGAGTCTCACTATACCCTGCGTAGGTGTCCTTCTCTCATTTCCTGGCCCACAAGTCAGTGACACACACCTGAAAGCTCAGCTCTGGGCATTCCCTGATCTCAAAAAATTGACATAATCCTTCCAATGGTTACACAGTTATAGCACTAGAAAATGGACTAAGACCAACCATAAGCCCCGGGATCATTCTGGAGTGGAACGGAGTGAGTGGGATGAGTTTTTACTATATAAACAAGTGATACTTGCCCCATAACCTCAGAACAAATAGGGTGTTTTAAACTCTTTCGGTGTGAGGAACTCAGAGCGTACAAATGTCAGGTTTCTCAAAGTATATCTGGAGAGATTATTGTCCAGATTCACGGCCCTGAAATACACCCTCTTTCAACTTTCACCTCTGTACTCCAGTCCTGCTGTTTCACCAACCGCAGAAGAAGCAGTCCTCCTCACCCTACTTACTCCCCAGGAACGTCCTGAGGGTCATACAGCAGACTGATGTCAAGGGCATGCAAAGGCCAACATTCCCAGTTTGTCGTCTACTATTGTGTGACAGGATGACTCAATAACTAGGAAACAGCCTAGGGATTCTGATCACTGAAGTGACCATCTCCCCTTTGGCCTTTACCAGGCATGAACTAGGAAAGCTGATTAACTACTGTACCTCAGTGTCTGGGAACATGAGGTATTTGGGGCACACTCCAGATCCAAACCAAGACACCGTGCCTCGGTGTCTGGGGAAAATGACACTGTCAGTCACTAAAGTTTTGTTAGGAACACAACACAAGCCATGTTTCTCTGTGCTTGATATACAGCAAGTATAACTAAGTAGGTCCCATTAACTTGGAGCTGTTTTTCCAGCCTCCCTGACCTCTTGCATCTACTGAACAGCCTGAGCTTTCAGAAATTCCTGGACTACTCTAGACTCATCTGAAGAAAATCACCAAAAGCTCTCTGGCCCCCTTGGACATACATCTCTCCACTGGTTCCTCTTGTTTTCTGCTCCTATAACCATCTCATGCATGCTTGTTATTGTGGATAATGATATTGTAAAACTGAAAGGGCTAGTTGGGCTTCTTCAACATAGCGTCATGTCATTTAGAGAAAGACATTGAGTCCAGAGTTCAGACAACTTGGCTACAGACATTTAACTATGGTAATGCTAGAGCTATAGGTCTTCTCACATCAAGCAGGGGTTCTTACAGCTCATACTCAACATGTTCCAGGAACAAGCAACACTCACAGGATTAATGTGGAGGGGAACGAATGAAGACTGGTCTGAGTCCCTTTCTTGTGACTCTGGGAAAGTCTTTGAGATTTTTCTGAGTTAAGATTTTTGTTTCTTCCAGAACTGGCTTTTTCTGAGCCTGGGCTCCCCATCCTGCTTTATTCTGACCTGGTTTGGGGCTCTGATGACCCTTCCAACTTTATTTCAGTGTCAAGGTCTTTTCCTTTTAGTCTCCAATTCAGTGGCAGTGGCTGACAGTAGGGTCCCCCCAGGCTCTCTGTTTTCTCATGTCTTCTCTCTCCTTTGCTGTTTTTCTCCTCTATCTCCACCCTCCCTCATTTTAAAATCCAAACTACAGAAATCAGCACTGGTCTTTCATTCCTTCAGATCACAACCAGATTAACTTCCTGTGTGGCAGTCTTTTATAAAAAATATTTTAACATTTATTAAGAAAAGCAAAACTGAAAAACATTCTTAAGATATCTGCTTATAATGCACCATTTTTACATTTAAAATCCGAAGTTTCTTACACTGTCTGGATCCCCATTATTTCCAGGAAAATGATAGCACTGGAGTAGATGGTCTTAAGGCCCTATATCACTCCTAAGTTGGAATGCCTATAAAGTTAAAATATAAAACTCATAGTCATATGGTATCAACATATGAAGTTCCTTTGAGTAACACACCGACTTTGTGGAAGATGTAGCAGGCCCCTACAGCACGATCACTACTCTTGTGGAAGCTGTTTTTCTTTGTTTTTAGGAAGATATAAATAAGCTCTTCCTCTTACAGAGTTCATTGCCTCCTCAAAGGAACACTTAGGAGGCACGGTTTGAATTCCAGCCCCCCAGTCTACTTGGGGCTGGAACAGAAATAAAATACTCTTTAATCCACGCCTGGACTCTGTAGTAGAATCAGTTTATAGAATTACACTTGGTCATCCATTCCCCCATCCCGAGGATGAGATAGTGACAATGGCTGTCAAGAAAATAAAAGGCAAAGTGTAATGTATTGCAGCACCACTTTAGAAAACTGCATGCAATGTGAGTTTTAAATTATACTTTATTAAGCATAACATATGAATAAGTTTCCAAGAAATGGGCTACACACAAGGTGTGATGAATACAATCATCTTTATGTTCAACATGTCATTTTTGCAACTCCATTTCCCTGGGATGATCTGATGTGGAAAGTGGCATACAACATTTTCCTTTTCCTTTTCCTTGTACTTGTATAATATGGAGAAGATGGAATTAGCTTCGTTTGATGGTCAGAGAAAAAGCAGGGAAACACATTGCTGCATAGATTTCAAGTTCAAGAGTATGTACCATGATTGTTCAGCGGCCAAATGGATTTTATATCTTTGTCCCAGGCTATTATTGCCAATGAAGATGCCATTATACTGTTATCTGCGCTGAAAATCATATTAGTTAACATGGGCAGTTCCATAGCTCACATATGGTTCTGACGTGAGGATCAGCTTCTTAATAATATATGGAACATCACTTAGTCAAGCCTACTTGTTAACCCACATTTACAGGTGCCTAGAGACTGATGGGGCTGAAATGCTTCTCTGGTCAAGCCACATGATGGTCCCAGGCCAAACTATGCAGCAGAAACAGCAAGCAACTCTCAAGGTTGGTGTGTAAGTTATCTCCCTTATCTTATAGATTCAAATATCTATGAACACAGTACACTTATATTTTTATCCCACGTGGCTCTTCTAAAAGAGGTTAAGAATATCAAATATATATATATATATATATATATATATATATATATATATATATATGTGTGTGTGTGTGTGTGTGTGTGTGTGTGTGTGTGTGTGTGTGTGTGTAATTTACCTTTCAATATTATAGAGATTGTGCAAATGTGCAGAAACTAGGGCATACCATCTTCTTGCCTTTAACTAGCAGGATTATTTAACTTCTCAACTTCAGTTTTCTTATCTGTAAAACAGGGGCTTATTCAGGTACACAGTTGTTCATTCATAGCGTTCCCAGCTCTAGCTCTTGGACTAGAAGGTACTGGAGATTAGGGACTCTATCATCCACGTCTTCTTTTTTTAAATCACTTATTTAGTTGTTTCTTTTGGTAACTTGAGGACCCTCCCAAAACTACACGTGTACCAGATCTCAAGCTCTCACACTCTGTGTGTTACTATATGAGTTATCAAGTTATCACCTGGTATTTTGGTCATATGTGTCATCCTGTTACTAGCCTCTTTGTATCCCTGTCACAAAGGGCTACAAAGTCAGAAGCCTTATGTTCTGTGTCATCAGGAGCTTGCCCTTATAAGCCCCAGGAATTACCAGGGTCTTCATGTGGAGTCCACACAGAGTGTTTTCTACCTTACTATTTTCATTTATCACTCAAACTCACATTGGAAATCACAGAAGCCCACCTAAGAAGCCGTGACATTGGTCACAGGGGCATCCATGGCCTTCAACTTGGGGAATGGAGAAACTGCCTAAAAAACAAGATAGAAGCCAGAGTCACAGACAGCGGCTGGAGTGAGACATCGCAGGCCAGGGCAATATCCAGGAGGGGAATTCTAGAGTGGGAAGTCAAGGATAAGAGCAAGAGAGAAGCTGCAAATTGAAAAAAACTACATATCGGAGATGATGAAAATAATAATAACACTACATTTATTGAAATCTTACTAAGTCTTGAGGACATTCACTGTGCTAAGGGCTTCTCACGCATCATTCCACTTAAACCTCAAAATGACGCCAAGGGCTGTCACCATCCCCATCTTTCAGATAGGTACACTGTGGCTCACAGTTAAGTAACCTGACCACAGACACATATGCAGCGAGCAAGCGGTAGAACCAAGATTCAGTTTCAGACTCCATTCCAAAACCTCAGACCTTTAACCACCATTACAGCATCTTTCCAGATGAAATCAAGAAAACAGACCAAAGTGGGGAGAGGCGGGAAGAAGAAAGGAACAGACTGGTGTTTCTTTTGTATTTACATTGGAAACTCACATCCTCCAGTTTTGCAGCTTTATTTCATTTATCCTTCTTTTCTTCTTACAGAGTAAGATCAGAGGTAACAAAATGTTTTGGACCATGAATAACCAGCACCTAAACAAAAGTAAAGAGAAGTTCTTTCTCTGTGAGTCCAGAGACAGGGAGGTCTGGGAAATTTTAGCCCATCTGTATTCAAAGCACTTTGCATCTACTTAAGTCAGGTTTCTCCAGAGAAACAGGAAAAAAATCACAGAGTATTTGTAACTATGAGGGCATTTATTTGATTGGCATATACAAAAGCTGATGAGTCCGTGGGCAGGCTGAAAAGTGAGAGAAACCAGTAGCTGCTCAGGACTAGAAGTTGGAAGTCCTAGAGTAGGAGAGAGCAAAGATGCAGCCTCAGTTGGAAAGTGAAGACCTGGATTCCCCCCGAGAGCCACTAGTGCACGTTCCCTCCAAAGGCTGACGAATGAGGAATCTGACGTCCATCACAGACAGCAGCACAAAACGTGCACTTGCTCAAGAAAGGTTGAGTGTGTGCTACAACAGGCTTCCTCCACCTTTTCATCTGATCCAGGTCCCCAGTCTACTGGATGGAATGACTCTTATTCAGAGAAAGTCTCAGCTTGCCAAACCACATAACAGTTTTCTTTCAAAGCACCTCAGAGACATCCCTGGAAATGGCTTCTCAGCTTCTTAGGTGTTCTTCAGTTCAATAAGGTTGGCAGCCAAAATTCATCACGTGATATTTGTACTCTCCCGTGTCAGTCCCTTGTGCTTCATGCCCACAAGACGGTCATGGCACCTTCAGGTATCACAGATTAAAGATGTCCTGTGAAAAAAATGGACTGCTTTTCACATGCCTACTATTTTGGTGGAAGAAAGACCTTTACCAGAACTTCCCTGACAACCTCCCATTGGGCTTTATGCCCATCGTCACACCTAAAATAGCCGCCTAAACTAATCTAAAGGGGACAGAATCTCCAGGAGTTTTTTAGGCCAACTCTAATTCACTTTGGGGGGTCAGGGTGGCTCATCTTCCTTATTCACGAGGCGAAGCAAAGTCCAAATCAAAATGGGAGAGGAAGAAAACAAGGGTGCGGAGGGGTGATGGCTACTGAGCAAGCAAAGGTGACCCCCGACGTGCCAGCGTCTGGCGGAGCGGACCGCCTACTGTGTTCCAGTATATTAATTTTGTAAATTGGGATATTCCCACGGAAAAATCTGTCCTTGGAATAAATAATCTCCACTCTACCTGTTTAGTGAGTATAGATGGCTGTAGGGTCTTATAAATCTTTTTTTAAAAAATGATGTTCAAGCCCTTAGAGTTTCTGTATTACTCCAAACACATCTCCCTGTGGGCTATCTTCTCACTAACCTGTGGCTTAAGAAAACACACACACACACACACACACACACACACACACACACTCACATGTTTGAAACATAAGCATAAATGACACCATCACCCAATCACATGCTGACCATCCAAACACAACCCTCCACCTCGTGAAAATGACAAGCAACTGAAGCCTGCATTACTTCTCATTTGCAACACACAAGTTGACTGTGATAATTCACTGGGGTCCTTCATCAAGGAGAACTTAACATATTTACGCAGAGGATGCCTGGAGAATTAATATCAAGACACCTTTTAAAGCAGCATCTCAGGTGTACTCTGGTACCAGCATGGTCCAAGGTGAGGCTTTTAGCCATACCAATGTCATGAAAGGATGCCATCAGCTGGGTCTTCTACTTGGTGATTGGTTTCAAAAGCAAAAATGAATGTCCCTCATAAATGTGTTTCTAGAATAGTAGCTCCCACGGTTGTATTTATACATACTAGAGGTATTATTCAGGTGAGAAGAATATTAATGCGATATTAAAAATGTGAATTTCTCTGCTGTCTTTCTTTACACTTAGTGCTAACCACACACTATGCATTCAAGAAGACCAGCCTAATTACGAGCTCTCTAATTTGAATCCCTCAACTCTACAAGCGTACCTTGCACTTGAGTCCTAGGTAGTGGCTCCTGCTGGGAGCCATACAAGATTCCAGACGGGGCAGGGGTGACCTTAAGTTCAAGTGCCCCATTTGTGACATTTTGCATCTCTCTAAGAGGAGGGAGAGGACTGCAGGGTCCAATGTGGAAGACAGGGAGACATACCGAAGGTGCGGAGCAGACAGCAAACTCCCCTGCAGCACATCGTTATCAGTTGCCTTGCGCATGTTCTTCTGCTTCTAAATTTGCTCCTCTCACTATATTGGGGTGTTTGTCATCTTCCAGGACAATAAGTGTTTAAGAGGAGAGGCCAAGAGCAAATGGATCTTCTATTTATGATGCGCACTGCTCTTCCTCGGTTTTCTCAAATACCTGCAGGAGTATAATAAGACTAATGAAAACCAAGCTATCACTAGCATCAGTTCACAAATAGTTTACAAAAAGCTTAAGTGGACCAGGTGAGATAGCACACATCTGCAATCCTGGCCCTCTGGGAAGATAGGGCAGGAGGAGAGCAACTTGAGCCAAGCCTGAGCAACTCAGCACATTGGCAAGGCTGTCTCAAAAGAAAAAAAAAAGGGGGGGGGGGTGTGGTTTGGTGTATCCCGATGTGAAGGCTCGTGTTCAATCCCAGGGACCAGATAAAGGGAAAGTCAATCACGAAGCCCTCCGCCGCCGTAAGGGTTCCGTGGCGGTCACGAGCAGGCATGACCACAGCCAAGAGGCCCCCTTGCCGGCTGCGGCCGTCCCCGTCCGTGCACCAGGCAGTGGGCGGGCCACTTCACCTGCCATCTCTGTTAAACTGTACAATGATCCAGGCTCTTCTCAACATATGGGCCCGCGGAAATGAGCGGTTTGCTCAAGTCGGCTCAGAAAGTGCCAAGGTGACTGTGACGCTCACTGCCAGGCTTCCCCCTCGGCACAGCTGTTTTTCAAAACACGACATCTTTAAAATCTGCACTGATAGAAAACAGGGGACAATCTAACGAACTAAACTGTGCCTATGGAACTGGCGCTGGTCTTCCCAGCCAGGCGGGGTCAGCTGAGCGGACAGGCAGGGAGCCAGCCCGGCTCTCAGGGTGCAACAAAGACGTCGTGTGTCTCCAGAGTGGGTCAGAGTCCAGGCGTGACACCGGCAATAAAGCTTTCATTCTGAAGCTCTGCCTCCAGGGCCTCGACGTTCTGAGCTCCAAGACAATTCTCTGGGCTTTGGTTTCTTCTTTTCAGAGCTCCACATAGCACGGCGCAAGGTTTTCGTACGTCACTCCTTTGCGAGCAGACACCACCTGAGCAGCTTCTGTGCGCCCGGGCCAGGCGCAGGATCAGACAGCTGGGATCCTGCACAGAGCTAGACAGACGAGATTCTTGTCCCAGGGAAATTACACCGTAGAGAGGCAGACGGTAAGCGGCGATTACCCAGCACGACAGAACATAGGGCGACTCCTCGTGGAGGGGGTAACACGCACCTGGCTACGTCAAGGGTAAAAGGCAGTCAGCCATGCAGGCAGAGCAGGCATTCCTAGCGCCAGGAACAGCCAGCCCCATCGGGCCCTAGGAGACAAGGCGCACGAAGCCGACAAAAGGAAGGCGCTCTACCGAGCAGGCGGGACGGTTATGTGAAGGAAGGCGACAGCCGGGATCTGGAGGTCTCTAGGTTCTGTGAAGGAGTCTGGATCTCATTCTAACTCTAATTGGAAGCAGGAAAGTGACATGAACCGATTTACATTTTTAGAAAGATTCCTCTGGCCCTTGGAAGATGGACTGGAAGGCAGGGTAGGATAGAGAAGTCCTGTACTGGGGCAAAGGGGACCGCTGGTCGAAAAAGGGGATCTTTTGGAAATGCAGGGCAAGGCAGCGTCACCTTTCTTAGCCTGTACTTTTGTTTCTTTTTAAAGAGGATCACCGGTTTGTAAATCTTTCCCATCTTGTACTAATAATTTTCTTGCAAAGTATATATTCTGCCCTGGAACCTGCTTTTGAAAAAAGAAATCTGAATAACATAGTATGAGCCTACCTGTACCTCAGCCAGTTCTTTTATCACAAAATGCATTGACACTATCTGGGGAATGTAGGCAGTCAGTGCTGTGAACAATTTGAAGACAGCAATCGGAGAGACAAAGCTTAGTAAATATCTCTGATATTATCCTAAGGAAAAGGACTCAAAGATGAAGTGGATAGCTCAAAGGTAACTTTTTAGAAATTTGGTGAGCATTATTGAATTTTTAAAATCGATTTCTTTTTTTTTTTTTTTTGAGACAAGGTCTCACTCTGCAGTACAGGCTGGTCCTGAGCTCACTACGTAGCGCAGGCTGGCCTGGAACTCATGGCAATCCTGCTGTGTCAGCCTCCCAAGTTCTGCGATTATAGGCATGCACTAGCATGCCCAGCTAGTGTGTGGTGCTGGGGAATCAGAAGTAGAGCTATGAGGTTGCTGGGCAAGCATTTTAACCACTGAAATACACTCCCATCCTTCAAGAGTTTTTATTTTGCAGTTTTGCCAGCCCTTTCCAACAGAGAAAATTATCAACTTCTTAAAAGTAAGGTATAGGTCACTTGGATAGGTGTAATATAGTATCCTACTCTGTGGGCAACCATAGAACTAATAAAAGTCGATTAAAAATACTAGTTCCACATAATTTATATTTCTCTTGATGAAGGCCTCATTTTTTTCTGAATTATTTAGGCATATTTTGCATTAAAAGAAAAAAAAGGGATTAGAAACTAAACTGAGATCAAATCAGACCTTTAAAAAAAAAGTCACAAATCTCAGTGAAACTGGAATTAAGCCTTGACCTTGACCTTAAGTTGAATACAGTTCCCAAGGCAGCATCCTGTGAATGGATCTGTTCATGCTGCACAGCTTCCACAGGAATGTGCTTGTTTTAGGAGAAAATTCAGAGGCAGGAGAAGGAAATAAATACAGACAGACAGAAAGAGCCAAACCTACCAGCTCTCCAGATTTTACTTAGCCTCCTCCCTCTTTTTCTATCAAAGTAGTACTTCTGTTTTCTTCATAGACAAAGGAAGCCAGGCCAATTTCAGAATTTGCTGGCCACTTACAGTGCCCCAGGCTCATTACGGAGCCCTGGAAACTCAAAAGTAATTTAAAAACTGTCTCCTCTCTTAAGGATTTCAAGATTTCGAGTAGTAGACCAATAAGCAGACCAAGCAATAAGGGTAATAAGAGCAATGTTAGAAAATTGCACATGGTGGAAAGAATCATAAAAAAAAGGCAGAGTAACTGAGAAGCAGCCTTTACCAACAGCGAGCACGACACCGGCTCCTGGAGGTGGTTGTCCTCACGCGCTTGGCTGCTGTGGAATATCTATGGATTCCACATGCTGTTAAAAGGCGGGGTTTGCCTGGAAAGGGTGGGTCACCGAGGCTTGACCTGGAAGGACATATGCTAGCTCCACACTTCCCCACTTGGCTTCCTGTTGCCCTGTGGTGAGCAGTCTGCCTCCAGCTGGGCCTCCACCAGGTGCCTCCACCACTGACAAGGGCCCATGAATAGATGGGATCTTCTAAAATTGTGATCTAAAATAAATCTTTCTTCCCCTAAGTTGTGGGTGTCGGGTAAAGAATCCAAATCATTACTACATAACTAAGATAGTGAGTGCAAATGTCCCCAGCTGGAGTCGGTGGGGCAGACATGGAACAGCTGGCGGTTATCAGAAGTCTTGAGAAACATGAAGAAGGCAGTTACCACAAGTCTTAAGAGATATGGATATAGTAGGAGAAAATTGTGGCCAAGGGAGAGGGCAGAGTAATCATAACATCATTGCCAGGAAGGGCAGGGACCATAAAAAACACTAGGCTCCCGGGGTGCTCTCCTGCAGGGTTTGGTGCACCCTTCCAACTAAGAATGACTTTGAAGTTTTTAAATGGACAATGAAAAAAAAAAAAAAGGAGGGAGGAGAACATTATCCTTCTTTAAAGAAGTCACTTATTTTGTTATTTGGCTCACAAAACCTAAAATATTTATTGTTGACTCTTCACCAGAAAACATAATTGCCAAACCCTAGTGAGTAGTTTTGTGTCCCATGCTTACATTGTATCCTGTGGGTGACCACTGACATTTAGTAGAGAATAGACACGATCTGTTTTGCACTAAAATATAGAAACTCTCAGAAAGGGTGCATACAAGTAAACTTAAAGGGACACTCAGAGGAGTTAACCTGCAGGGCTAGGAAACATGGTTCTAAATTCATTCTCTGGTTTAGGAAAGGTGCAAGAACCCAAGAAGAACAATTATTTTTATTTCATGCTTAAACACACACATAACATTTCTTTATTAAACAATAAATGGCAAATCTTAGATTTGAAGAACAAGTCCTTCTTCTCAAGACAGCCCTTCCGGAGAGAGGCATTGTCAATGTCACTGCTACTCTGTACCGCAAGGACTCATGAAAGTCCTTGCAGGGTTTTTAGAAAATAAAGACGTCCCAGATTAAGGCTTTTAATTTCTGTAAATTTTAACAAGGAGACAAGACAAACCTCAGAAAGTTAGAAAAAATTTGTTCTTGGGAAGAAATGAATATGTGATGAAGCAATCCAGGGCCACCACCCTTTTGTCAGTGGGTTGCTCCCAGGGCCCTTCCTGCTGGAGCGCAGAGAAAATATCCCACAATTCCTGTGTGCAGATAGGACTTCATCTCAACTTTCCTGGTTAATTCAGACGAAACAGGAAGAGGATAGTTTTCTAACAAACCAAATGATAGGGTTGTGGAAACTGAGGTTAAACCATGATAGGAAGAGCTGTCTACTCTTTGTGGAAAGCAAAAAAAAAAAAAAAAAAAAACAGTGTGGCCTGCAGCCTTTTGCAAAGACACAGTCTAGATCCTGTCCTTGGACTAATTGCATTACTCTGAGACAGAAATGGCTGTAGCCCGGTGGGGCCAATTTCTCATTACTTCCTCTGTTTCTTTAAGATGTCCACCACTGCCCAGTAATGCTTTATTGGGAACTGGAAGCCATCTATCTAAAATTTAGTTATTCAGAAGAATGGGACTCTTGTGTACTAGTCCCTGTATGTGAGGAAGTAGGAACCCAACTGTGATAAGCAGCCATTGACAGACACAGATGGCCTCATCCTCTCCACTAGCCTCTTTACTCACTTTCAAACTTGATGCCTCTATACATCCACTCTAGCTTCTACTTGCTCCTCCTCTCTCACTCTGCCTTAAGGTGCCCAATCATTTTGGTACAGCCTGAATAAAGTATGTCTCATAGTTTTCAACAAGTGTACAATCAATAATTTTTCTTTGATGCTCTTCTTGATGAGCACAACTTTTTGTCTTGAACTGGGATGTTTCCACAAAGTATGTGATGTATTCAAGAGCTGGATCAAACTTTCTTGAAGATGAAAGGAAATATGAAAAAGAAGGAGATAGAGAAGAGGTCTCAGATTCAGGACTGGGCAACTACCGTGATGGGTGTACCTTTCATTAACTCTGGCAACACAAGGGAGGCATAGGTTTAGGTTTAGTTCACATGTGTTGATTTCAAAGTGTTCTACGGGAGATGCCCATTCTGGTTCAATGGAAATATAGAGTTGAAGCGTTGAAAAGAAAGGTGACAAAGAGGTATGTCCTAAACATTTCAGAGACTAACAAAAGTAATGGGAGGAGTTGAGAACAACTAGAGGGAGTGCTTAGAAAACATGAAAAAAAGAAAAAAGAAAAAGAAAACATGAGTGAGATGCATGAAAATGAACAAATGAAATACTGACCATAAAGAAAACTGAGATAATGCAGCCAAGTGAAGGCAGAGTGAAGCTGAGTTAGGGTAAGGTGTTGCTAAGCCAGGGTCACCTCATGTGACCACAATGGTGGACACTGGACTCAAATGCAAAAGCATCTTCTTCATAACTACCAATGTTCCAAAGAAATGAGAAATTTAGGCCGCTGAGGATGACAGAACGAAGTGGTGAAGGTCTGAGATACCTGCTGCAGAAAGTGAGAGCAAAAATCAAATCCATTTCATTATTGTATTCTGAGAATACACCAGGTAGTGTAACCACAGGAATAGATGTAGAATTGGCTGCACAGGTCCCAGCATGAGTGGTGTTTGAAAAACTTAAACTACTGGTCCAAACAATGTATTTTCTCTATACATCTTATGAAAATTACACAACTATGTTTGGGATGTTCTCTAAAATTCATGTGTGGGAAACTTAATCCCCAAACTCATTTTAACAGTTTTGGGAAAAGGAGCTTTTGTGATGTGATTGGATCATGAGAGTTCTGCGCTTATAGATTAGTCTGTTTCTGGGTTAACAGATCAGTGGATTATGAAGGCAGTGGGTTTGTTGTGAGAGAGCAGGTATGTCATGAAGACCAGGGCAACTGTCTCATAGGTGCCTCTCTTATCATGAGATGTACAGCACTGCCTGGTGACTCCAGGAGGGAACTCCAACAGCACCAAGGCCTTTGCCAGATGCAAACCCTCAACCTTGGACTTCTCAGCCTCCAAAACTTTGAGCTGAATAATCATTTATTCTTCTCAAATCATTCAGTTTGTAGCAATTGGGTATAGCAAGGGAAAATAGACAAACACCAAAAAATATACAATAAATGCCACATTATTAGAGGGAGATTATCTGTCTAGAAGTTGGAGTAACATATGAAAGATGACAAATCCTGAAACTTTTGCTTTTTGTTCATTTATTTTTCCTGTTACTGTATTAAAATTCCTGAAATCACATCATTTTATTGTCTCTAAAATGAAGCAGTAACTTGAGAAACTTGTTCATTTTCTGATATTCACATGTATAATGCCCATATGATTAGTTCTAAGTAGAAGTTGTCCTGCGCTGTCCCAGCTGCTGGTAGAGGTTGGGTATGTGCCAAATTCTCTTGGGTTCAACACATATAATTTGTTCTTGCAGAGTGTCATATAGATTCCCTGAATCAACAGCAAAGATGGATGAATACCTACACAACATGCCAACCCTGTCTGTACTGGGCTGAGTGACTGGATCTCTCAGTGCTCAAGCTTGTGGGCACTGGAAGGTAAACTGAAAAGAATTGTCCAGATAGGATAAACCTTAACTGCCAATTAACTCCAGGTAGAAGGCTAGGATAAGGTTCGTGAGAAGGCCACATCTTCTCTCCAACCTGAAGATGTCTGTCCTTGGAGAAAAATATCAAAAATCGGAGTAGTGAGATATCCTTAGAAGTCTGAACACATCGAGCCATATACTAATTAGGCACCGCATCTGGGCACTGTGTGGGAGGGCGTGTTTTCTACTCAAACTGTCTCCCATACGTCCCCTTGTTCTCTCCCTCTCCATCATCACTTGCTAATTGTCAAATTAACATTGTTTTAGTTTTTAGAGACTGGAACCACAGTGAGGTGATGCTTGAGAACAGGAATATTCTAAAAAACATGTGGTAAGTGATTGTGTTGTTGTACAAACATTACATCATTTACTTACACAAATCAAGTTGCTTCATCCTATGGCACACCCAGGCTACGCATGTGTGCATGTATGCATGCATGTGTATATGTGTGTATGCATTTATGTGTCTATCTACCCATCAGTCCAAATATATATCACATAGTAAATTCTACTTTGCTCTTATGGTGCCTAGGGCCATGATGAACACAGCCACACAAGACTAACTTGGGCAAAGGAAAAAGTGATATAATCAAGACACTAAATAAATATGAGATTATATGAGGCTGCATCCCACACCACGGTATTTTAGAGTAAACCTTCTTTCCCGTAAGTTTAGGAGGAGTACATTCTAAACTAACAATACAAAATTGGCTATAGGAAATGCATCAGACAGTAAAAAGAAACATTTATTACTGTTACCTAGTATTGTGTACTCTGGACCTGTATTATACCACTGGCGACACAGTAGTTTGCTTACTGCAGACAAGCCAGTAAGGTGTTGTTGTATGATCTCATAAGAACTATAGTGTTACCAGGGGGTAGAAATTTTTCAGCTCCATTAAATCTTTATGCTTCCACTGTCTTCTGTGTGGTCAGTCATTAACTGAAACTTTATGTGACACATGATCCTATGTATCCCTTTAAAGTTAAAAGGTGGCCTTTGTTGTATATCACACTTCAGTATCCCTCACTGATTTATTAAATTATCCTGTGACTCATGATTTATAAAAGAAATGTCTCATTGCTTTATCAGCCAATCAGAATCAGATAGAGCTTGTTAAATAATTTAATTTTTAAAGGAAAAAGTGGCATGAACCAGATGCGTCCTGGACGTTTCCTTTGCATTTGTTTTCCAATTTAAGCTCATGCAGCTTCTTTGAGAATATACAGGGCATAGAATTAATTTTAGATGATATCTGGTCAGTTGGCAAACAAATTTGTTTTCCTTTATTTACCATACATTATTTGCCACATTTATTTTCATTTACCTAAGTATTAAGTAAGTATAATGTAATCTCTAGAAAGCAAAAACCCTTTGCAAAAACAAAGATTGTGGCTTTTAAGTCCAGTTTTACAAAATATATGGTACGATTTTGTGATAGTGAAGAGTTCCAATGGATAAATTAGTTTTATATTCCTCCATTCTTAAAAAAAAAAGTCAATTGGGTTATATAGAAGCATGATCAGCTCTATGGATAGGGTAACTTTCCAGCCAGAGTAATGAATTCTATTTTCTTGGAATGAGACTTGGTAAAAAAAAAAACTTAATTCTAATTATTTCTCTCTGAAATACTTTTTGTCCTGGAATTATAAGTAAAAAGATGGTGTTTTAAGAACAAATGTTTCTCCAGTGATGACTATGTACCAGACACTGCTACAAATTCTCTGCCTTTATTAACTCATCAAATCCCTCCAACATTTCTTTGAGGTAGGTAAACAGCAATGTCTCTCTTTTTCAGCTAACAGGAGACTCAGAGCAGTTTCAATCGCCACCATGAAGCTAGTTCGTGAGGCTAATCATGTTGACAATCCAGTCGGCTCTTTGTATCTAAGAGTTCAACTAACCATAGATCAAAGAGATTTTTTAAAATTTTTGCATCTCCACTCAGTGTCCACCAACTATTTTTTTCTTGCCATCACTCCCTAAGCAGCACAGTGTAACTAGTACTCAGGTAGCATTAGCATCAAATCTGGTATTAGAAATGATCTAGAGGTGAAAAAGTATACATTGAAATTATATGCCATTTTATATAAGAGACTCGAGTCTATGCAGTTTCTGCAATCCTCAGTGGGTCCTGGCACTAATACCCAGCAGTTACTGGGGAAATTGTACTAAGGAATATGCTACAGTCTTTCCATGTAAAGAGAGCTTCCCAGTGGGTGAGGCAGACCCAAAAATATGTGGAAAATGGTCATAGAGACACGCATCCAATATTAGGGGACTCAGAGCAGGGAATCCCTGAGGCACCTAAAGAAGAAGGCAACCTGAGAGCGCTTCTGGAATGGGGATGTTTCGGAGCTGAGCCTTGGCAGGCTCAACACGCCCTACCAGACATGAAGTCATGCACACAGGAAGGTAGGGAAGAATGTCCTTCACAGGGTGTCCACAGGTCAAAGCAGCCAGGTGCGAACAGGCAGTGGGAACGCAGGAAGACAGCACGTTTCATCAAATTTAAGATGCTTTGATTTTAATTGACGGCATGATTGTACCTACTACGGGGTACAGTATGGTAATTCAATACATGTGTGCAATGTAAAATAATCAAATCAGAGTAAGTAGCATGTCCGTGGCCTTAAACATGTATCACTTCTTTGTGTTGGGAACCTTCAAGCTCCTCTCCTCTTGTTCTTTAAAAGTATACACGACTAATTGCCTTAAACTATACTAACCCCACTGAGCTCTAGAACAGGGGAATTTATTTGTCCATATCTATATGTAGCACTTAGAAGGTAAAAACACTGTCAAATTAATGTAGAATTTATTGTCAATTAAAATAAGTGGCTTAACTTCAGAGATTCTAAAATATGAAAATAAAGTGCACCTACATGGTGAAATACGGAACAAAAATTTTGGTATAGCAGGAGAATTAAGTAAAAGAGAGAATTTACGAGGAAGCCATGGCAAAATGAGTCCTTCGGCTGTGGGGAAGCACAACTAAGAATGAAGTTTGCTACTTCTGAGCTCAAATCAACAGGACTCAGTGACTACCCAGTATCTCAGATATTGAGATAGTCATTCTGATGGTAAGTAATGCAGGATTTTTTATTTATGCTAGCGACATAAAACTTCTAGAGAAAAGATAATAGGTAGATTCCAATTCAAAGAAGCAGCATAAGGGAAGTGTAACACAGGCTATGTGGTCCTAAGCCATTATGTGGCTTTAATTTTATCAAAGCCAACATCACAAAATAAATTTGATAAAATTAATGAAGAATAGTAGAGCTTGGGCCCAGAGGTGTAAATATTAGATTATTTATCATGGACATGATTTGGAGATAGGTAAAGGGATATTCAAACCCAAAGAAAGTGCTACAAACTGACACTGACAATAGGAATCTTTCAAAGGAAAAGATGAAATGTGCACATTTATCACAAGATGGGCAGCACACCAGAAGCAATGAGCCATTGGTGAGCACATCTTCCACTTCCTCAGTTGATGTTATGAGCTTGTAGCACATCTTTTGCCAAATGAAGTGTGCCTGGCTGTGGAACGCTTGGGTTCTTCATGAATGGAGGGCCTTCGAGGAGCCAGTGGAAATGGAGACCCAGATTCATTGGTGTATTAGTTTGGGTTCTGTCAAAAGACAGAATTTACAGATTCTATCACAAAAGGGTCTATTAGGAAGGCTTACAAATCCAAGGATAGAGATAGTCCAAGATGGCTGCTCAGCCTTGAAGTAGATCTCTCATCCAGGACTGCAGAACAGGTGGCGAGGTGAGAGTCCGCTGTAGATCTTGGGCGAAGACCGAAGCCTGAAGATTGGTGAGTGGAGAGCAGCAAACAGGCAAACAGGCACAAGTCAAGAGTGGAGCAAATCTGTGCTGAAGATCTGTGAGGTGTAGCAAGTTGGCATCTGTAGACAACTGCGAAGGTGAGAGCTTTCCCAGAGGACAAGCTGTAACAATCTTCTCTCTTTCTTCCTTTTATACCCCTGGAGTTCCAGTTGGCCCTCCCACATCGGGGTGGGAGTTCTTCTTTCATTGGCCAGCCCAAATATCACTCACACTCTAATCCAGACCAGTTCTGATCCCCAATCTAGGATGGTTCACAAATCCTAATTCTAATGAATGGTTGTTCCTAATTCCCTCAAGTTGACATAATCCCTTCAATGATCACAAGTGGTCCCAAGAGAATGAAAGAGCTATCTTTAGAATAGGTGGCAAGTTCCGAAATTTAGCTGATTTCCAGTGGGTCATATCTACAAATATGCACTGAGCACCTGTTCAGCAAGGAGTTGTCTGAATTTCTAAGGGAGGACCCTGATCAGATTCCCATGCCTCCTTCACCCCAATCCAGTCAGCCCAAGGCTTGGGCCTTCATCCCATTTCAGTTCTTCTGATAACAGCAGCAATGAAGTCACTTCTGGCTTCTTACAGAAGTTCTTCATAATGCACACACACAGGAGCTGACAGAAGATGGCCAGAGACAAGCCCTAAGGCCTGCCAAACACATTGGTGGCAGGCCAGGTTCACTTACTCTCGTCACACTCAGAAAACTCAGAAACCCAAGCTGTCGCTGACATTCGACTAAAGAGTGTTTAGATTCTGCACTGGGCCGAATCCTTACCATGACGTCTCTTTCCACATATGAGTAGTCCTATTCTCAGGAAGCCAGTGTGACACCATCTCCTGCAGACAGGACAAGATCATACAAGCCCTGACAACTCCTTTCGGAAGGACTCCATATTATCCTAGAGCTAAAATACTTAAAATTAGCAATTACTAACTTGAATTTTCTGATTTCTTTTAAGTTAATCTCTGAAGCTGGGTGAGTACCACTGATGTTCCATAAGATTAGGAGTTTAAGAAAAAAGTTGTTTTAGAGAAACATGAGTATAGAGGCCAGTTGCACTGGGCTAGCACATAGTTAGCCAGTGGTATATAAATTGCTTACATGTTCTATCATCAAAAGGGAAGTACAGATAGGTGGGTAGGTGAAGAGGGAGAAGACATTGGATAAAGGTCAAGAGAAAGAGAGAGATTATGGTGATTTGGAGGTGATGACAAAGCCTAAATTTAGATGCCGTTGGGTCACCCATGCACCTGTGAGTAACCTGTCACTCATACTTCTGCAAGTGACTCCAATCAGTTCACTGATTCGTCAAGTTAGACTTTGCTGTGATCATTCCTTTGATCAGTGTGCCCTATCTGAAGTGAACAGAGATGTTTGTTCACATAGCCACAAGAAAAGTTTACGACAACTATACATACATATATGCATGACATACATACGTATTCACAGGCATGCATCACTGGTGACAGGCCCTGTCCCCTGGCTTGGCCACTTGTGGTATCCATGAGTTGTGGTTAGGATCTGGAGTGTCCCCCAAAAGTGTCATGTATCTTAATGTTATGGATTGTCTATGGAACCATGTGCTGTTGGTGGATTGGGGTCTGGTCTGGAGGGGTGGATTGCAGTTAAGTTAGGATTAACGGTGTGTAGTGGCCACACCTGGATGCAGGAGGGACTGGTTACTGGGCGGAGACCTGAAAGGATACACAAGCTGCACCTGCCTTCCTGGGGGACTGGGACTAGTCTCAACTAGCCTCAGCTTGTCTTCCTGTCTGTGATGTCCGGGGAAGCTGCCTCCACCTCTCTCTCTGCCATATACTTCGATTGTTGCCGGCCGCCCCTGAATGGACTGTGACCTTCGAGACTGTGAGCTAAAATAAACATTTCCTTTCCTAAGTTTGTGGGTGTTGGGTATTGAGTCACAGCAATGAAAAGTAACTAAGACTCCATGGGAAAGTCTAGTCCAACTTTGACTTAGCTTACTCCTGGATGCATGGTAAGGCTTGTTCTGTTGCATGTATCCTTCCTTTGGCCAGACCACCAACAGTCAGCCTCTGGGATTCTCAGGATGCAAGAAGGCCCTAAGATACACTACATCTCGTAGCATAGGCCAACACAGATGAATCGTTATGAGTCCTTGGGTAGCAACCACCCTCCTCATTTGTAGAACAGGGCCAAGGGAGGATTTAGAGCATCATTTTCTCTAGAGAAAATCCTTTAAGAAATATTTCCCCTTACAGGTAACAGCTGGTACTTTTACTTCATTCTCTCCATATAGATAGGAGTTTAACAGCCACATAATGATTGCTAATTTTGCATTGTTCATTTTGTCTTGTTTTAGATACTTCCTCTAATAATGTACCTTATGCCACTTTTAGAATCTGGTATTGACTGGCTTACCTCTTTGTCATAGTTACTTTTGCATTGCTAAAACAGAATACCTAATACCTGCAACTTAAGGGAGGAGAAGTTTTAGCTCACAGTTTCCGAAGGTCTCAGTCCATTCATGGGCACTTGGTAATGATGGAAGCACATGGCAGAGGCATAGATGGAGAAAAGCTGCTCACGGCATGGCGGATAGGAAGTGCAGTGAGGGGAAAAGGGAGGGGGTGAAGAGGCAGAGCGGAACGGGATGGGGTCTGCCAGGAAGGTGTGGGGCCAAAGCAAGGGGAGCGAGAGAGATGTGGAGGCAGTCCACACAACACTGAAGAGTGGCTTTGGCACCCACAGCCTGGCACAAACTGACAGAAGAGCTCCTGCCCAAACTCTCTGTCCCTATCTGCCTCCATGTCCAGCCCCAGAGTTCCACCCCTTCCAGCTAGGCCCCATCTCCCAACAACATGTGTTTCTGTAGATATTTCAAACCGTAGCACCCATGTGCTGTGACATTTGGATATATCAGAGTGAATATCTCCATCTCCTGAGTGTGGCATCCAAGCTCACAACCTTTGCCCTCTACAGCAATATCTGCTTTTCCTTGTTTAAAGAATTGCCGCTCAAAAGCAGGATGCAGGTTTCTGACAATATACCAGAAAGGAATATAAGAAAAGCAGATTCTGATTTACTTGTATTTAAAACTAAGAGATGGTACATAGTATGTTTCGAGGATTTTTGCTAAAATTTAACACAGTGTTGAATTTATTACCACAAAATAAACCTTCAAAATAAAAATATCGTTTATATACAAAGCATCGCAAAATGTTATTATGAAAAGTATAAAATAAAATATCAATTTTTACTTTTGTAGAATTCTGACACATTTTGAAAAAATAAAAGACTTGAAGTCAGTTAACACAGCAAAGACTTAAGGCCTTGGTCTCTTGACTGAGTAGCTACAGGGGCATGTGCTTCTTCCCACGGGATTGTACCATGATTCCAGGAGGCACGTACATTGCCATTATCCCCTACTCAAGGAGGCAAACATCACTGAGAGAGCAGTACGGTGAGTTGTCGGCGCTGGACGCTAAGTTCTGTTTCTCAGGTTTTCATTCCCAGACACTTACTGTGCTTCTCTCTACTGCTTCTTGAGTGCATGGACTCCTCTGGGTCTTTATTCTTCAATGACTGAAATCTTCAGCACAGGACTCATTAAGTTGCCCCTATTCTGGTTCTGCAGTGGCCTCAAATTGCTTCACCTTCCCTGTTAACAATCTACTCAGAGGTCAGGTGATCTCTTAGATCTCCTGACCCCCCTCCCCGTGCCATCTGCCACAGCTGCCACCTCTTTCTCTTTCCCTTTGCCTCTGTTCCTTGCGTAGCATTTAGACCTCTGCTTCCTTGATGCTCCCAGTTGCTTTGCCTGTCGGCTCCGTTTTCTTCCCCTCTCTCCCTTCCCAGCCCTCTATCTTTGTAATAAAAAGCATAGACAGGCTTTTAAAAAAAGAGTTGGCCAATGAACATTCTCGACTTTATTATCACACAATCTAGAGGAAAAACATCCTCAATAGACAACAGTAAGTAATGCAACAGTATTTAAAACTTTTTTCACTTATCTAAGATAATATACAAGGCATAATTTTAAAAATAAGGTGAGGGTTCTAATAAAATTTAGTACAATAAAAGACATATTGCTAAGAACACCCCTCAGAAGACTCCCCCTCGCCTCAAACACACTTATATTCTTGTCCGCTTTCTGAAGCAGTTCTGAAAGTTCTCTTTCATGGATGTCTTTAGTTGTGCTATTACGGTTGCCTCTATGTCTTGAATTTACCATTTGTAGTTCTTTTGACTTTGGAAAGAGCCAGAAGTTACACGGTGCCAGATTTCTTGAATTAGGTAGACAGGGACACACTGTAATGTTTTTGTACAACTGCCTTTCCACAGGATGGTACTTAGCAGGAGCATTCACTGTAGTTTTTGACTGCTCCTCTTGAAAACATGAAAAAGGACTTCTAGAACTGCTCCAGAAAGTGGCAAAACCGATGGCATAAGTGTGCCCAGAGTGAGGGGGAATTCTTCAAAGGGGTGATAATGCCAATATATCTTTTACTGTGACAAAACTTTAAAATTTAAAATTCACCATATATTTTGATCACTCTCTTGGGGTAACCTTCCCTGGACCAGTACAACAGGGTGGGGCTCCTCTGTTTAACGCACCCACAGTCCCTTTGCTTTCCTCTATCATAGCTCGCACCTCCACTAAGGCAGAAAACTCAAGGTCAAGGATGCTGATTATGCATCAGGTCCCTTTTGACACTCGGTAGAGGCTCATCAAATATTTGTGTGGATAAAGAAATGGGCGATGGAGGAGTCCAACGAAGCTGGCATAAAGGCCTATCAAGATCCAGGTAGGGTAAAATTTTTGCCTAGGCAGCTTTGTGCAATCTTTCAGACGGAAGAAAACATAAGAAACTTGGCTCGAAATCTAGCTCAGAGTCTTGAGGGAGAGAACTGGGCGTATAGTACCAGTGAGCAATTGTCAAGGCAATTTTTATTTTCCAGAGGGAGAAGGAAAAACCAAAGGAAATGCCTCATGTTATTATTCATGAATAGAGCTTAATGGCCAAATGGGAACATTTGTTAGGGGGAAAATTGAAAAGAAGAGTTTAAAAGCTAAGACAGCCCGGTGACTATTTTAGAATAGCTTGCTAGAAGTCCCGGATAAATGCATGCCCAGCAACCAAAAGACCTGGCACTTTAAGGAAAGCAACAAAAGCACACACACAACTCTTCATGGTCAACTTGCAAAATAAAATGGGTTTTTCTCCTGCCATTTCTCAAAAATGGAAAGACAGGCTGAGTGAGGAAAACAGGAAGGCATACACTAGAAATTAGACATGCCCAAAAAAGAATTTAAGGGAGTATTGGTAAGGGATTCCAAGGCTAAAATAATAGACTCTTTCTATCCACAGAAAGGGCGAGGTCAGCTGGAGGCTCCGGGAGTCGGTTAAACGGGTGACATGCAATAATAGCAGGGCTCAGGTAGGCTGCGAACGACAGCAGCAACCCAACGGAGTGCTTTCAGCGACTGCTGGCCACCTGCCAGCCACTGTGTTAATTATTTTACATGCATTATCTCATCTAATCCCACATCTTCCAACATTAATTTCATTGAAGAGATGAGGAAACTGAGGAACAGAGAGGTAAGACACAAAGCCAACCAGTGGGTGACAATTTTGACATACAAATGCACATCTAAATTTAGAGTCTGCATATTCTTTGTCATTGACTGTGCTAGTAAACTACCGGACAGTCATGGTTATTGGACCAATTAATGAAAAATGTACAGATGAAATTGTCCAGGCAGATAGGGGTATAGCAGGTTAATACCAGATGGCATCCACATGAAGGCTCATTGAAGCTGACACATAGCCTCTGAGCTAAACAGATGAACAATGTGACCCATCTTAACCCTGCTCCCCTTTCCCAAAACAAGCCCAGATGGAACTCCAGAGCAGTGAGTTTTGATTTCATACCAGATAAGTTAGTATCACCTGTAACTAAAGTTAGAGTTGCTATTTAACAAAACGTCACCTAAGAAAAGCTACACAGTATATAGAGAAAGAATGCGTGCGTGTCTTATCTACTAAAACAAGCTTTAGCTTTAATCCACCTCGTCGAAGGGTTAAGGAGAGTAACGACTTTGATAGACTTTGACATTATTTATTTTGATATTAGCTGAGACTGCCTTATTTCAAAGGAAACTTGCACAGACAAGGCAAATTAAAACAGAAAGCAAGAAAAGAAAGGCAAGATTAAGAACAAAACTCATGGTGAGAAATCGGACTTTGTTTTGTTAATCTATATATTTACAGGGGATTTCTTTTCGCATCCAATATGCATAAGGACAGAAAGAAATGTTTGATATAATTTACAGTTTTAAGGAGATTAAAACAAACAAGTTGCTGAAGAGAACCTATTTCTTATTGATGCTAGCCCAGGCATTGTTTTTTTTTTTTTTTAAGGAATTCTGGTGAAAAGGGCTCTGTGATGTGACCAACAACTTACCCTTGTCCTCAAATTGAACACAAGGATGAAGTTTGAAAGGTGTTTTTTACATACACTCTCAATATAGTTAGAAAGCAGCAAAATAAAGTATTGTATAGAAAAATCTTACGGAGAGCAGACTTTGATCCCTTTGAATCAATCTTATATACCAAAGACCTTCTTTATTTGGGCTACTAAAGGATTTTTGCAAAATCATTTCATTGTTATGTGATAGACAGACCAGATGTAGATTAACAGTGCCTTGAATTAAGAAATTTTGGTATCCTTCTCAAGAGAGAACATTGTTAAAACTGATCTAAAGGGAAGTGTGCCAGAGTGAATTAGGGATTGGTGATGGCACCAAGTTTACCGAAATTAGGGTACAATCAGCTTTCCACATCCGTGGGTTCTATACCTGCACATTCAATCAACTGTGAATTGAAAATATTTGAAAAAATTGTACCTGTACTTGGCACATACAGAGTTTTTCCTCATTATTCTCTAAGCAATATAGCACTACTATTTACATAGTGTTTACACTATCATTGGGTGTTGTAAGAAACCTACAGATCACTTAAAGAACATGGGAGGACATGTGTCGATTATACGAAAATGCTATATCAATTTAAATAAGAGACTTGAGCATCCCTGCTGTTAGTAGCCCGGAGGGTCATGGAACCCTCCCTCACAAGTATCAAGGAAGGACTATATTAATTCATCAAATATTTACTGAACACTATTATGTGCCTAGTAAGAGCAGCACTAAGCTCTGGTGTTGCTTGAGTCTTTATCCGCATAGAAATTCCATTTTTAGTTGATAAACTGCAGGGTCTTTTAAAAACTGGGCAGGAAGGCAAAATACTGTCAGATTTTTAATGAAAAGTGCAGTGTGGATGCCATTTGGGCAAGTCGGGCTTTCTGGGAAACCTAGCACACTTCACTACCTCCTTTCCTTCAGAAACAAGTGGAAAAGTGCATTGGAGGAGCATGTCCGATTTGGGGCCGTTGACTCATACAACTCTTGTTACATATTTTTGCTTTAAGACTGATTTCTACTTTCTCAGCAGTGTCCCTAATGTTTCTGTTCGTGCTTTCTCTAAAGTTACCAGCACAGCAACTTTTGGCAGTTTGACCTACTTTCGAGTATTTACTCCCATTTTACTTGCTTCTAACAAACAGTCCCTGATTTTCAGGTACCATTTTCTGTGACTCCAGAACCACGACTCAAAGAAGGTTCATGGGATATTGTTGAAAGAGACTTTTTTTTTGTATGACACTAATGGTAGCAATGCTTAACAGTTTGCTACTTGACTATTAAATAATTAATTGTAATAGTAATACATGCTAGATATTAAATCATGGTCGCCCAAATTGCTCGGGAGTATCAATGAAATACTAGCTACAACATGCCTGCCGAACATTGGTGTTATGTGTATATATTCACCAGGCAAAGGTGCACTTTCCTGTGTCAATGGCATAAAAATGTCTTACAATTGAGCCTGCCGACCAGTTTTAAAATTTTGCAACTCTTAACATTTTATTTTTTAAAAGCTTGAAAGCTGTACACTTTATTTTGGCCTAAAGTAGATCTTAATATTCTTGTACTGCCCTCTTTCAAATTTGCCAAGTTCAAATTCCCCAAAATATGTGACGGTCTTGGAATAGAGAGTAGTTTTATATAAATATTATGGAGTGGAGAACTGGAATTTGCAGCCAGGCAGGCTTGGATTCGACTCCTGTTATTACCACTCACAACTTTAGGCAAGGTTCATACTTTAAGCTTTAGAGTCAGGGCCAAGGATTAGGAAACTGGAAAATAAATGAACTACCGAAGAGCTACACTACAGCCCAGTGGAAGTCTTTTTGTGTTCTTGGCTTTGACTTTACTGTTGAGCTGCCATAGAATGTCTTTATTGGAATCTCTTTGAGTCTTGCCTGAGTCATCATTACTTCTAACTTAGTGGCTTTCCTGGTCCCACAGATGAAGAGACCATTCCTTGTGTAGTACTGAGCAATACTAATTACCGACATTCCTACCTGGCCACCCCGCTAAATAACACACTCACATGTCAAGAAGTGGAGAGGTAGAAGAACTAGTCGAAGCACTATAGTTAGAAGCTTCACGTTCTTGAAAAAATACTTGATTTGGAAGAGACATTTGACAACCCTGGACACAGGTTTCATAGATTTTCCCAGACTTAAAGATAATTTGCTTCACGTTGTACACTCTTCTGACTCCCGCTGTCCAGGTATCCCTTCCAGGTGTCATCTGAACAACACGCTTGCCCGATGGAAGGACCAAGCCAGAAGGCAGCATTGTCCCAAGTGCTTCTCCTGTGGGCACTCAGCCTGTCCTGTCACTGTGGTTCCAGCTGGCAGAGAATTGTCATTTATTTCTCTTTGTCAAGACTATAAAACATTCCCTAACTTTCCTAACTTACCTGTGGAACAGTGGTCTCCAACAAGCTGGCACCAGGGACCAGCTTCATGGAAGATGATTTGTCCATGGACAGAGGTAGGGATGGTTTGGGCATGACCAGGCACATCACATTTGCTGTACATCTCATTTCTGCTACTATTATATCGTAATACATAATAAGATTAGATTCTTGTTAGCAATGCACAATCTAGATTCCTCTTGTGCAGGGCTCACGGCAGGGCTCACAATCCTACCACGGCTTAATCCTCCACTGCTGGAGGAGGTGAAGTTCAGGCAGTAACGGAAGTGATGGAAGAAGTACAGGTGAAGCTTTGCATGCTGGTCTAATCTCACCTCCAGCTCTGTGGCCAGGTCCTACCAGGTACCTGCGTGTGGCCTGGGGGCTGAAGATTCCTGTTTAGGAGACTTGTATCCATTAATAAATGGTCATGGGACTTCCTTGGACCTTGTCAATTTTAGGTTATATTAAAGCCTAAGTATATAAATAGTGTAATCAATAATTTTCCAATATCTTAAACTGTGCAGCTGTACAACTGCTGCTATAGGGAACTCTACAAATTCAGGTTAAGGACGGTGTATTCAGAATGATTGGGATCAGAAGTCTTTTGGAATTCAGATTCCTTCTAGATTGTGGAGTATTTTCATACACACCATGTGATAGCTTGTGGAAGGGGACCTGAGTATAAATATGAGAATTGTTTAAATTTTACATGTGCTCTGTACATGAGGCCTGAAGTTAACTTTATGCAATATATTAAATATGCTTAAAGGAGCTAGATGTGGTGCAATCCTAGCCCTCAGGAGGCTGAGGCAGGAAGGAGGATGACCATGAATTTGAGACCAGTTTGGGCTGTGTAGTGAGTGTGAGCTCTGTCTCAAAAAAAAAAAAAATGTCCTTGGATTTTTACCGCAACCTGTCACTTGAGGCCAAGTGTGGAATTTTCCATTTGTGATGCCATGTTGGCACTGAAAAGGTTCAAATGGTGAAATTGTCAGTCTTTCTGAATGCTCATCCTAGAGTTGTGATCAAATTTGTTTGTTTCCTTAGGACCAAAAAAGAGAATCTAACTACTGAGACCAGAGACTGTCATGAAAGGTTGTCAATTTCAGAAGTTACAGAGTTGTCTCTCTGTATTGCCACGTTGTTATATCCTTTCATGGGATGTGATGATGAACTACCTGAAAAGTGACTTTTTAAAGAACAATTAGTCAAGTTATCTTTCCACTGGAGTTTAACTAGCCTCGATTTATGAGATTAATATAAAGACAAATGAACTTTGTATTACCTTCAAACCAAAATTGAGGTGTGCTGAGAAAAACCTATAAACTTATTAATATTATGAAACTTGTTATGCGATATTTTTGATATAGTTGAAATCTCAATTTTCTTTTCTAATACAGAGAGGGTCAGTAGGTTCCCAATAGTAATATATCTCTAGCACCAATACAGACTTCACAAAGAATTTGTATTATGGCCACGCACCTGTAAAATTTATAATTGTCATTTTTCATAAACCTTTGTTTTTCTTCACAAATAAGTCAGACCCTCCTAGTTTTTTTCTTATTGACACTTTAACATTAGATTATAAATGCAGACCCTATAAACAGCTAAACAACAAAAAATTTAGAATAATCAGTTAAATTTGAATTTCAGGTAAATAACAAAAAAAATCATGTAGTATAAATGTATCCCAGTATCCCTTGCAATGTTTGGGAATATTAAAACTTAGGCTAAAAATGTTCATTGTATTCCTGAAATTTAAATTTACCTGGGCATTCTAATTTATGTAGCAAACCTGCTTGTCTGCCAAAGGCTGAAGGTGGAAAATTCTTCCTAAGGGCTTTGAATGTAGCGCATTCAAATTAAGACAGGCTCTGGCTCAATCAAACCTTCTTTCACATGTAATCCCATGGAATAAGCCATGACAGCCAGCCTCCGGTCTCCTAAGATGTTAGCACTTGACTCACCTGGTGTGAGAACTGAATGGGAGGAGAGAAGCCACGAACAGCAAGGCGTGGAAGAATTCAGTGCAGGAATCGTTTTAACAGACTTATGCTTCATATATAAGGCAGATGGGAAAAGGTTGTTTTCTGAGTAATCACTTAAAGCCAGAATATCTTGAGCCTGTAGGGACATTTGGACTTTCTTTACATCCTTTTCTTCCTTAGGACTACGAACACATACACAAACATCCCAAGCATACAAAAGAAGTTTCTTTGTATTTTCAATTAAGATTAGGCAATTTCTGCCCACCTCTTATTTTTTGAGGAACTAGGAGATTTTGTCTTCTTTGTACCTCCTGTCGTATGTTGCATTCTTCACCTTCAAAAACATAAATTTTGCACTTTTTTTTTGCCTTTTCCAACGTCAGGGGATCTACCGATAGATCTTCACTACTTTCAGTAAATAGAGCACTCCAAATTTCTAGTTCAAAACAGCACTGACTACCTCTCTAACTTCTTGCTTAGATGCATAAAGGCATAGAAAAGAATGGAAGGAAAAAGCTTTCAGTGCCACTAAAAACCTAAGGCCAAGAAGCCAAGGCAAGAGTAGCGGAGGAAAGTGATCAACTAGTAGGAGGCACGAGATCCGATTCTTTTTCACACATGCTGAAGTTTCATGTCACTGCATCTTCCAGAACATCTTGAAAGAAAAGCTGTCTGTATATCTCCTAGTCTGTCACGTCGACCAGTGTAGGTTGAGAAAAGAACTGCAGGATTAGGCAGCCATTACCTTTCTTCCTTCTGCTCTGCAGTGAAGAATAAAGAGCACTGTGCTTTCCTTTAACTTAGGGTCCAATGGGCTTCCACATATATCCAGACCCAATAGCAGTGGGCACAGGTGTGTTAGGGGAACGTGTGCCACCAGTGCGTGCTGGGATTTGTTCTTGAACAGGCTATGCTAGGCACGTTCCACAGAATATTGTAGGTAAGCAGTATCTGTAAATAGATGTTAAGAGGATTTTAAAATAAATCTACAAAAACACAACATGTAAAAAGTCTGTGAGGCTGTAAAAGTCTCAATTGTTGATAAAATTGACTTCAAACGATGCCTTTTCCTTGGCTCACGTATTTCCCCTCCCGGTTTGCATGGCAACCCTTTCTAGAACTCCTTCTGGATGCAAACATGACACTTTGAACTCAGAGCTGATGATTACATCTTGCTTACTGGGTCCTCAAGTAATTTCAATAGAACGTGGCATTTTCTCCTTTTGATGAAATTTTGCGTTGTCAATCTCAGTCAAACTTTTGACCCTCCAATCAGAGCAAGCACAGGGGCAGATGGCAGCCAGCTCGGTGCCCAGTAGCTTATGAAAACCAGCTTCCTAGGAGAATTTTGGAAGGCAGAGCATCAAAGAGGAAGTTAACTGGACTCCCGAACAAATGAGTGCAAGATGAGGGAGACGAGGAGAGGCATTTGGTGTTCATTAGTGAGCGTTCGGTAGCTGCTTTGTCATTTTTCTTGTTTGTCATAAAAA
Organism: Ctenodactylus gundi; assembly: GCA_004027205.1. Lineage (NCBI taxonomy): Eukaryota > Metazoa > Chordata > Mammalia > Rodentia > Ctenodactylidae > Ctenodactylus > Ctenodactylus gundi. The sequence goes on along the minus strand of PVKB01005038.1, from coordinate 66,389 downwards.
ATAAATAGAGTTTAATAGATGATCCAACCTAGCAGGTTTTGGCAACAAAGTAGACTGTGTCCCATAATGATCTTGATGTGTATAATTTAAAGTAGGATTGAACACGAAACCGTTTCCAGCACACGTAGGGGAGCAAGTGACATAGATGTAGTCCCTGGTCGTGCAGAAATGAAAACCCGTGCAATCTGGGATGCTGTATTAAATCATGTATTCTGTTTTATGGAGTTTGGGCTGTAAACAGCGTATTTCAGAATAATTAGCCCTGTCATTTTTGACTTAAAAGTTTGTTTTTAAAAGTAGGAATGTTTTATGTAGAATGCAGAAGCTTAAGTGCCTTAATAGATTGCACGGAGGCCAAAAGAAATTTGAGGGGCAGTTCCTGTCGGCTCACAGGTCAAAATTACAATCAGTTAGCAAGAATTAAGTCATGCCCGACAAACCCCGGGGAAATCCTCCGCTTGATGGAAACGATCGGGGACCCTGAGCAGGGCCTCTCGCCTGCCTGGCCAGGGCTGGGAGGTAACCAGCAGCAGTTGCCCAGTTTATGCCTTCAGTGTGATACTGTGGATAATCCTCTCCTTTTCCACACAGCGGCATCAGGAATGGATTAACCTCTGTGGCAACCGGGAAGACTCTTATCAGGGGACTGATTTTCCTCCCGCTGGTTGAAGTATCTTGTTAGTCATCACTCCCAGGGGATTTCCTTGAAGTATAGTTTTTGATTTGTGCTCAGATTTGTACGTTACACTTGGAGTTCTTTGTTCTCCAAATACGGAATTCTGTTCATGCAGATTCAAAAAGCCAATTGCATTTCTAAAGTCTCAAAATTTTGGAAAAAAGTCATCATCTAGCTCAGGAGCCAGGAAAGCTTTGTGTTCTGGTTTCCCCCTTTCCTCTGATAATGCTCAAAGGATTTTCTTTCTCCCATGTTTAAAAAAAGAAAAGTCCAGGCGATAAATGCCAGGTGAAGCGTTTATTCTGATAATGGACGAAAATATCTCCAGTATCTTGCGAGAGAAAGTGTGTCTAGCTAGCTCCGTTTTATTTGTCAGATCAAGAGATGAGGTGACAGGCTGAAGAGTCACTAACTAAATGACAAATTTCAAAATGGATTACCAACATTCCTTTCTTGGGACTTGGTTGGAAAACTCTAATTGGACTTTCCTTTCAGATTCCATGATTCTATCCAGATTACTTTTCCACATCATAGCATGAGTTACTCTATCCTTCAAGCCCAAGCATGCATAAAATTCATTTCGTCTGGTGTTTATGAATATGACTACTATTTATCATCTTACAAATGGCCTCTTGTGAGCTGCAGGGGTTTGGGCAGGGGGCAAGAGATCAGTGATCCAGCAAGAAAAATCAATATTTACCCATAAAAAGGAAAACACACAAACACTGGCTAAACAGTAACACGCTGTCTTCCACAAGACAACTCAGAGGGGGAAAAATCACAGTAAAGCTAATATATGGCCATCATCCCAAGTTAGCCAAATAATGAAGAGGATCTTTCATCTAATGTTCTTGATGATTAAATTTGGTCACAATCTTAATACTCTTCCTTTGAACTTGCAGTGAGAATCCTATACTCTAAGGGGGTCGTTGCTTTGGGTATACAATATCTACAAAATCCAAATAAATTTTCTTTGGTAAAGTGATAAATTGGTTCTATAACTTCAGTTACCAGGTGTCATCATCTCTGAATAATCCTCACACCCTGTGACAGAAAGATCATTATTCCCATTTTACAGGCAAGGCAACTGTGGCGCTACAGGTAACAATTTGCTCAAGTTGTCATGAGTTGCAAGGGGCCAGGAATGGGACTTCTGCTCCAGCCATTACCTGGGCACTATTTTTCCACCATACCAGGAAAGGAGCTACAGCATCCGATATATCTAAGGCAATCACGCTAAGGCAAGCACCTCAAAATAGTTACTCTTAACATTGACCTAGTTAAGGAAACATTCTGCATTTTTTTCAGTTAACTTTATAATCTTACTGTCAAGAGCGACAGTTTCCAACTCAGCTACATGAAGTCGGTAATGAATTGCCTCATGTGGCTATATTCAGTTTTAACAATTTTGCTATAGCCATAATAGAAACAAGGTTTATTTCCCCCATTTTATTGACATGTATAAGTGCAAATGTCTCTTAGTTACTTAATGGTTGCTGGGACTGAATACCTCACACCCAGAACTTAAGGGAAGAAAGATTTATTTTAGCTTACAGTTTCAGAAAGTCTTACACAGTCCGTTCATGGGTTGCAGGAAATGGCGGAAGTGAGGTGGTAGAAACTCAGGCAAAGGGGGGTGCTTTCCCAGGAAAAGCTGTAACAATGTTTCTTCGTTTACTTAATTCAAGCTTCCAGTTGGGTCCCCCACACCCAGGGTTGGCACTTCTCCCTTGCTTTTCGGTCCATAGGTCAGTAAAACACATCTGAGAACTCTGCTTTCAGTGTTTTCTAGAATTAAAATTGACATAATCTCTACAGGTCAAGCCCCAAGCATTTGCCCCTTCCAGCCGGTCTCTACCTCCCAACAGCACACAGCTGTACAAGTACCCCTCTACAACCAAACACATGAGGCCTTGGGGGCACACCCCATAACTATATCCCATATTGGAGTGAAGAATTGCTGCTCCTCAAAAGTTAACTACTTTCAATTGTTGATCCTTTCTGTAGATTTTATGCATTTCGCCATATATGTGGTATGTTTGTGTTCACATGTGTGTTCAAGTTACTTTTTAAATTTTGTTACAAATATCATCATTGGTACAAAGCTGTTCTGTACATAGACTGTCTCAATCCACTCAATAGTGTACTTTCCCTACCTTCTCTACAGCACCATATGTATGTCAACATCTTTCTTATAAAAATGAATTATTAGCTGGGCACAGTGGCACGTGATGGTGATCCCAGCACTCAGACAACTGAGACAGGATGATTGCTGTGTGTGTGTGTGTGTGTGTGTGTGTGTGTGTGTGTATACATGCGTGCATTTGAGGCCAGCCTGGGCTACATAGTGAGTTCAATATGAGCCCAAACTACAGAGGGAGACCCTGTCTCAAAAGACAAACAAACAAACAAACAAACAACTAACTGATTATTACATGTAATATTCCACTTGATGAGTATCATATTGACTTTCTGTTTTAAGAGTTAAACATTTTTAATAATAAACTTCTCTGTACTCTGCATGTATTTGTCATTATATGTACATAGCAAACTACAACCTACAGTTTGTACATTCTAAATTTTAATAGATGTGGTCTTCATTATAGTTCAAATACTGTTTTACCAATAGACTCTTTCAAAGAATGCGTGAGAGGGTATCTTACCCTAGACCTTGACCCACTCTAGGGTATATAGATACCCTATCAGTCTGTTGGTATGTTGCCTGTTAAATTTCGCTGCATCATTAGGTAAAATATGGTGTTTTTATACCTTAATAAATTTAAGAAAGAATAAATAGGCTCCAGAGAGCTCATAGCTTTATGTTTGAGAGCTATTTATCTCTGACAATCTTTAAGCTTCTTGGAAATATCATCAAAATTGATTTTTAAGATCTTTGAAAATAAAAATAACATGATCTATAGTTTATCTCCCACGTAATTTTTCCTGGTTTTATTTTTTTGTTGTTGTTGTTTAGGCTTATTTACAATCTGTCAAACAATATCAATTGACAATGATACATTGAACATGTATAATTTGTAGCATTTGACATGTGTGTGCACCCATGCACCATCACCAATCAAGGCAATGGACATACCCTTCATAATTCTTTCCTGTATGACTGTTATGGCTTGGCTCCAGAGCATCCCCCAAAAAACATGTATTTGGATGTAGTGGGATAATTATGGAGCTATACGCTGTTGGGAGGTAGGGCCTCGTTAGACGGGGTGGATGCATGGGGCTTTACCTGGAGGGAATGTGCCAAATTGTTAAAACTGGGAGTTTCCCAGGGAAGAGCTTTCAGGTGTGTGTTGCTGACTTGTGGGCCAGGAAGCGAGGGATGGGCACTAACCGGGTGTGGAGAGCAGCAGCTTGAGCTAAGTAAAAAAAAAAAAAAAAGAAAAGAAAAGAAAAAGGAGAAGAAGAAATATTGTGACAGCTTCATCCTTGAAAGCCCTCGCCTGCCTGAGACTTCAGATATGACCTAGTCCTTGCTTTCTCCTTTCACACTTGGTTTCTGTCTGCAATGCCTGGAGCAGAGCTGCAGCTTCTGCCATGTGCCCTATGAATGGACTGTGTGACCTTCTGAAACTGTGAGCTAAAATAGACCGTTCCTTCCTCAAATTGTGAATGTCAGGTATTTTGTCTCAGCAACAAGAAAATAACTAAGACGGTAATCCTCCTTTCCACCTCGCTTTTCAATCATATTGCGTAGCAGTCAGAGAAGGAATCTGTACTAGCTCATATTTTAAAACTTTGACTTTTTGTGTTCTTTTAGAACTGGAAGCCACTGGAATCTTTCTTGTCATTTGCAGCTACAAGATAGATTGCTATATTTTAAAATATAGTCCGGGAGACCTAGAGAGTAAACTGTAAGACTGTGATCTGCACCATCTGCTACAGCTACTGGATTCTTCCATAGCAGCATGAACACAGGTGCAGTCACCAGAAAACAAAAAGTGAGACCATGGTCCTGTAAAATTCTGTTTACAAAAAATAGGCCCTTGACCTTTGGTTTAAATGACAACTATAGACAAAGCAAAAACATGTCTATAAGAAAAGGAGAAATAACAGGAAGGCTGAGTGTTTTCTTTTTGTTTTATTTTGGATATATTTACCAGATAACTTTTCTATTTCCTTTGAAATGACAGAGAATTTGGTAAGGGGCAGGTAAAGAAAAAAATAAACAAAGTTGCTTATAGCAATCAGGAGTCATCCTTCATAGACGGAGATGCCTAGCCCTGGGTCAGGCTCCACGTTGCCTCTGTCTCCTCAGTAGTGCAGTGTCACGTGCCACTTGAGAGACTTGAAGTATGGGACTTTGTACAATGCTCTTTGATGTCGAGGGCACTGGCAGAAAGCACAAACTTGTCTTTGAATCCTGGCTCTAAAACTTCCCTGTAGCTGAAGAGTGTTGGGTAAGTTAGGCGACCTCTGGTGCCGTTCCAAATATGTAAGCTGAGTGGAGCACAAGCCATCTTGACAGGTTTTTTTAAGGGTGAAAAAGCAAATGAGAGAATCCTCACCAGGTAATAGGAATTTTAGAAAAATGTCCGTTTCACCCACCCACCAAGCGCCCACACAGGCATCCTCCCGAATCCTCAGGGAGGTGGTATCAGGACCCCTCAGGGACATCAAGATCCTCTGAGGCTCATGCTCCTTTTGTAAAGCCCTGCAGTCCTTGCACGTAACGCTCACATCCTCCTGTACACTCTGAATTTAGGTTAGGTTACTTACAATACCTAATGTAAATCATTGTTACATTGTATTCAGGGAATAATGACATCTGCCGTGTTCAGTACAGACATGATAGTTTGTCATATTTTGGGTCTGAAGTTGGTTGAATCTGTAGATACGGAGCCCACTGGTGCCAGGGTGACAGTCCACACATGGCCAGAGCCTGCCTTCGACTTTCCCTGCTTGCCTTTCTTGGAAACAATCTGCTACTTCTTCACTAGATATTTCTGAAGAATTGCTCTCTCCCGCCTCACAGCAAAACAAAACCTCTCCCAGGAGCAGAGGAATATTTCCTGAGAGCCTCTGCCTGAAGCAAAGATCTAAAAGCCCATTAAAATTTTATTTTCAAGATGCTTCCCGCTGGCCCAAGAGTAAGATGACGCTACTGAAGACAACAGGAAGCAAAGTGTGACTCCCAAGGGACCGAATCCAGTTGTCTGCTGTGAGCCTTTCAGCCTAAGTAGAGTAACGTTTTGCTGTTTCCTCTTGGCTTGAATTGTTTTCAGTTGCATGAGCCTTCTTCTCTTTATTTTATTCACATTTCAACCCACAACAAGAAGCTCTCGGGTTCTTCTGGGTTGTGTATGCACAGATATGTGTATCGGTGCAGAGGTTCAACTTTCCAATGATGTGGCAGCCATCTTGTAGAACTTTTCCAATAGAAATTTTGAGTTAATAATGCTCAGTGAAATGGACCAAACACAAGATACTAAGTGTTAACTGGTGTCCCTTCTATGAAATTCACATATATAACTTCGTGAGAGAGAGGGTAGGAAAAGGGGTGGTGCACAGCGAGGAAAGGGATGAATCACTGTTCTGGGATGGGGGCAAGGCCTAGGGGAAGTGAAAGAGGGAGGTCGGAAGTGGCCGGAAGTGGCGGAGAGGCCCACTGTCTCCCAGGTCGTATGTTTTCAATGTGTTATTGAATGTAGTTCAAATATATTTTTTAAAAATAAAATTAATATAGTAGTTTTAAGTTTCTGAATTTTTAACTTTCTGAAGGCTGGCAATATTGGCTACCATATTCTGTCACGATGCTCCCAAGTGGCAGCTAGCTATAGCTCCCAGAAAAAAAAATGGATAGCCCTGTTTCTATAATATCCCCAGAACTCAGCAGTTCATTTCGTTCAAGGCTTGACACCTTCTTCAGGCTCAGTGTGCTTTCAGCTGTGTGTGGCAGTGGTGAGTACGCAGACAACCCCACTGCTTTCCACCCTCAGGATGGTGGCCAGTGAATTACACGAGCTACTTAATCCTTTATTATAAAACAAGCTTCCCATTAATTGTTTCTGTCCCCATGGTGGCTAATGGCAGTATACTACGCATGATTGAGGTAGGTGAGTTACGTGTAATAAATTCATTTTTGATTTATAATATGCTCAACTTATGCAGATTTACTCAGATGTGACTCCATTTTAAATCAAGGTGCATCTGCATAGCATTTTTTGTGTGCTTTTTATTAAATTATGAATGACCGTTTTCTCCTAAATACTTCAGCATGTACCACTTAAAACCCGTTCTCCTATGTTAAAATGTGTGCTGAAAGCTAAGAGGTAAAGATAATCAAGTCAGAAACTATTCTTAGGAAATCTACCGTTGTTTGTATCCATGCGGCTCATCGATCTCTCCTCTTATCTCCAGAAAATTTCCTAGCCTCTTTTTTTTTCAATTTGGGAAGGGATAGTTTCTAGTATATATTTCATGATCTTCTCTGAGGCATCCCAGGTAAAGCAATACATTTACGATTTCCCCACAGTAACAACTGCTCTGTCTCTGGCTTAAGCCTGCATGTTTGGAATAATGTGATCCTAGTTCTTTAGAGCAAAAGGCAACCTAATTTGATGGAGTGTATATCTGCCTTTGGCTCCCACTGACTTTCCTGTGGCCAGATATAGACTGTATTTTTCTTATGGTAAGACTTACCTTTTCCTAATTATTTCAGTACTTTCCTGGGCTGGGATTTTTTTCATGAGTCATTAAATTGTGTTGGTAAAAAATCAGGATATGTTTTTAAATGATGATAGACATAAGAGAGCACCGTAAGGATTCTACTCCGGACACTGACTTCATGGAAGCCTGTATTTGTTGCTTTTTGTGTTGTGTTTTAAAAAATCTACCAAGAGACACAAGGAGCACACACCACTTGCATGAAAAATGTTGACAAGGATTTTTTTTTTTTTTTGCATTTCTGTTTCCTGTGTGATCCCTGACAAGCAAACAGGACTAATCATTTGAATTGGTAAGGCTCAAAAAGGCAATCCAGCTTCCCCGGAATCTGATTTCCTCAGTGAGACCTTCTGGAGGTCACCAGCAGAAACGATAACTGAAGGCCTGCCCTGCCCCACAGCTCCAGGCCATTTTCCAACCTAGGTGGGTCATTTGCCAGAGTAAACTCTTCTGGAGGAACGGGGCCTCTCCCCAGCCACTCTCCCTACAGTCTTAGCTGGAAAAGTAATTGCCTTGCAAAAAACGAGGAAGGCGTTTCCTCCCCACCTACCTCCACCAGCCCAGTGTTAGTGGGTGTGGTGGCAGCCCCAATTCCCTTGGGCCTCCGTGCTGCCGAAGGTGGGAGGCCACCTGTGAAGAGAGCACTTTATTGGGAAAATTGCAGAAGGGAAAGAAGGAGGGCAAAGCTTCTGCCAGTCACAAGGGGGCCCCAGAACTGTGGGTGCCTGTGTGGCTCTCTGTGGAAGGGGTTTTACAGTATAGCTGGGTAAGGGGCTGTCCTATGCTAAGCAGCTTGCTTGCTAAGGCTGGGTGCTGGATTCTCCATGCTTGAGCTGCTGCAGAAAGAAGCCCAGCCCTAGGTACTTCTCCCCTAAAGATCTTTCACTCTATTCTCTTAACTACTTAAGATTTGGCTATTAAGCAGTTCCAAAGAATGGTCAGTGTTGTGGTTAGGATCTGGCGTGTCCCCCAAAAGTCTCATGTATTTTAACGTTATGGATTGTCTATGGAGCCATGTGATGTTGGTGGATTGGGATCTAGTCTGGAGGGATGGATTACAGTTAAGACTGAACGCCTGTGAGTTAGAATTAAGGGTGTGTAGTGGTCACACCTGGATGCAGGAGGGACTGGTTACTGGGCGGAGACCTGAAAGGATACATAAGCTGCACCTGCCTTCCTGGAGGACTGGGACTAGTCTCAACAGTCTCAGCTTGTCTTCCTGGTTGTGGTGTACGGGGAAGCTGCCTCCATGTCTGCCTCTGTCCTGTACTCTGATTGCTGCCGGCTGCCCCCGCATGGATTGTGACCATCGTAAACTGTGAGCTAAAATAAACCTTTCCTAAATGTGGGTGTCAGGTATTGAGTCACAGCAATGAAAAAGTAACTAAGACAGTCAGTTACAGACCGTTAGGAATTATAGGCAGCTGCCTTTTCTATAATCCTGCTTTCCAGTGAATTCTCCATTTCTGGCGACCCTATTTCCCTAGCTGCCTACAACCCCGCTGTTTCCTGTCATACCAAGAAATACTACAGATCCAACTCAGGAACTATGCGATACTGTGCAAGCTCACAAGCGTAGCCCATCATGTAGAACTGTGGCCTCACCCTGTTTCAGCTCTGACGCTGCAGTTCACACGGCTGCCATGGTTCTTGGGAAACAACTTTGTTTCTCTTGTCCAGGCTTTGGAAGGTAGGAGAGCCATAGCGTCCTGCACGTCCATCAAGGAATTAATGAGTAAAGAAAAAAGATATATGTGAGGATTACTCTGCCATAAAGATAAATTTGAATCAATTTTAGAAAAAAAAAATACCTTGAGACCATTAAGCTTAGTGGAGTAAATCAGACACAGAAGGTTATGTATAGCATAGTATGTCTTATTTAAGAAAGCTTAAATATAAATAAGGAGTAAAATACAAGAGAGACGATAGGAAATAGAAATGTAGACTCTGTTGATAAGGGATTGGGGGAAGTGGGGACTGGGATGGGAGGCTGAGAGAGAGGGAAGTAGAAATGTTCAAGATGAGATACTAACAGGGACGACTGGTACAGTCCTGTAATCCTGGCACTCTGGGCGATTAAGACAAGAAGATCTCAAGTTCAAGCCAGCTACTTATCATGACTCTGTTTCAAAATTAGAATTGGGTGGTGGTTGTAGCTCAGTGCGAAGATCCTGGATTTGATCCTCAGTACAACAAAAACAACAACAAAAGATGTAATACGTTCGTGTGCCAGTTTGCTGAGATCTATGTCATAAGTGTGCGTTGGGAATATACACTGATAGAATAATGATGGAGGAAAATAATGCAGGAAAAAGCTGTGGACGAGTAGAGAGAATGATTGATCCTCAGAAGGCCACAGTAGCCTAAGACCACGTGGCAGTGCAAGGCTCATCACATGAGCCTTGTGTCATCAGATCTTGTCAGGAGAAGGACCAGCACGGAACAGAAAGGTGTTTTGAGACAGAGAACACATTTGCATGATTGATTCTATCGCATTTTTATAATTGCTGTATTTTATTATTAGATGTTGCTAATATCTTACCATATCTAATGTATAAGTTATACTTTATCATATGTATGCATATATAGGAAAAAATAATTTATACACAGGATTTAGTACTATCCAGGGTTTAGACAGCCCCTGGGTGCCTTGGACTGAAACCCCAGCAGACAAAGGGGGATTGACTGTACACACTACCTACAAAACATTGAGCCAACCCCAAGGGCCCCAAGGCAGTGTACACCTTGGCTTATCCTCCTGGGCTTCTCACATTAGACCACAGTCCTAACCCTCAGAAGTCACTCATACTGTGGAGGCAGCTGGTCTTCCTGATCCCAAGGCGGGCACTACACAACTTTCACAGCAGATGACCTTACCATTCCAGTGTTCACCGACCTGACCACCCAGGATGCCCAGCTCTGCAGCCGCACTCATACACACACCAGGCCAGAATGCTTGGTGGGTTTGGAAAACCTGCCTGATATTCTACTCTGGAACCTCATCTGCCAAGTTGAAACATTGTGTAGGGACAAGTTTACTGACTAACGGGAAAACTTCTCCACCTACAATTTTGAGTCCTTGACCTTTTTTGTCATTGCAATTTCATTGTTTAAAAGCCACTGTCACTCCTGGTACCGCTAGCATTACTGTAATTGCTGCTTTTATTTTTGTTGTAGAAAATGGAAATCTCTAGGAAGTCCAGAAGCAGAACAGTAAAATGGGAATTTAACCAGAAAGCTCCAGTGTTGTCTAGTGCAGAGAGCTAGTTCCTTTGCTGATCACGTCATGGAAACACACTTGCAGTGGGTCTTTGAAAGGGCCTGGCCAGGCACGGGCCTAACGTGAGTGTTCTGGTCAACTAAAGCTTTCGCTTCAATAAACTGGTATTATGCTTCATAGAGCTGTCTTTAGTACGTCCATCTGGAGGGAATTGCTTACCTAGATTCAGATGAGACCCAGAAAACTGCTTAACAAGGCCCAAATGGAAATAACTCTGAGCTTTCGTCCTTTGATTTTAAGATTTGCATCTTCTTCCCGCATTGGTAACCTGGTTTCCAAGAAGTTCTTTGGTGTTCCTGTTTATAATGGTTTGACGCGTAAATGTTTTGTGAACAAACATTGTTTGAATTTTGAATTTCGAGACTAGAGTCTATTTCCCTAGCAAATCTAATGGAGAACTTTCAATCAGTTTCATCAGACAATTAACTCTATTATTTGAGTTTCATGTGGCTTCTGATGTATTAGAAAAGGAACCCTGGAATGGAACATGATGATTATATTATGAGATTTGAAAATTCCTGTGCTGAGCAGATGCTGGGTGTTCTACATCTATTTCAATAACTGGTTTTAAAAGGCATTAAATGGAGCTGGGATAGTAGGTCAGTGATTTGAACTTTGCCTAGGAAGTGCAAGGTCCCTGGTTCCATCCTCCAGCACCACATACTAGCTGGATGTGGTGGTGCATGCCTGTAATCCCAGCATTTGGGAGGCTGAAGCAGGAGGATTGCTATGATTTCTAGGCCACACCGGGCTACAGAATGAGATCCTGCTTTTTTTTTTTTAAAGACAATAAACGTTGTGATTGTAGGGTGATTTTCACTTGGCTGTCATTGATTTTATGTATCTCAGAGATACATTTTCATAGTGCAGGACTTGGAAATGAGAAACTTATTGTTTTACAAGAGACTTGCTATGAAAATGATACTGCATTAACGATAATGACCTTTAGAAATCTTTCACATTCAAGAACATTCCCTTCCAAAGCACTGACCTTTTTTGATCATTCTCTTTGCTCAAACCATCACTCTGGGGAAACAGTGTACTACATGGTCACTGCTAGTCTCGCTGACAGCCCGGGGTGTGGGATGAGGTGGATGCCTTTCCCACCTCTTCAGAGCCAATTTAGAAGGACTTCCATTCACTGATATGTTCAAACTCCAGAGTTACAGTGTCCAGGCATTCTGTCCCTGTGTCAGCAACCAACACCAAACACAGCTTAAAGACTTCAGGACTTTTCATGGTGGTGTAGCAAGTTTTGTAGAATTAAGAAGAGACTTAGGAAAATTTGCTTTCACTAAAGAAAAGCAGACACAGTAACAATGCTCTCCTGAACCTCTAAAGGCCCAGGAAAATAAAAAATTGGCAACAGGATGCAAGAGATACTTACATGGAATCATCCTATGTGGACCTTAGATTGGAAGGGATGGAAAGGACAGAAAGCCTCCAAGAAGGGTCTAAAAATTAGCTACAGGAATGTGATAGCCGGTGCAGATGAGGGTCACAGGCTGGCATAGTTTGGACCTTGAGTGTCCACCAAAAGCCTCATGTATTTGGAACTGTGTTATTGGAAGGCAGAACCTGACTGGAAAGGGTAGATGCTTGGGGGTTGGCCTGAAAACATTGCCCGCTTGTTGGGATTGGAGTGCCCAGGGCAGAGCTTTCAGGTGTGTGCTGTTTATTTGAGGGCCAGGAAGTGAGGGAGAGGCACCCACCCTAGAGGGGGCAGTTGGCAGCTGGAAGCAATTAAAGGAAGGCAAAAGAAACATTGTTACAACTTCTTCCTGGGAAACCTTATCGGCTTGCTCCTGCGTCACTTAGTTTCTGTCTGCAATGTGTGCGCAGCTCACTGGTTTCTGTCTCTACTATGAGCTTTCACCTTTGCTGGCTGCACTATGAATGGACTGCGTGAGACCTTCTGAAACTCTGCGCTGAATAAATCTCTCCTCCATTAAATTGCGGGTGTTGGGTTTTCTGTCACAGGAATGGATAAGTGACTAAGACGCAAGCCTAGAGTGAGAGATGGTTATAACAACGGGAGGGGAGGGCACTGGCCTGACGATCCCATTGTGGCTGCCATCAGCACTGTGGCCAGATACTTGGAGCTTTAAAAAGAAACTCAAATTTCAATATTTATACGATATATGATTTTAAGTGCCTGTTTTTAAGTATGTGTGTCCTATGCGTATAAATATTAATAAACATGAGCAGAGCTTATCCATATGTAATTTTTACATTCAGGAAGCGTCAGACACAGGTTTGGAAAATTAGCTTCTGAAAAAATAATTTTATAAAAAATAAAGACACTGATAATGAGTAAGACTCATCTCTGTGTAAGACAAGTGATATTTCACGTCTGGTAATTTAAAAAAATACTATGCTGCATTGAACATTGTGTTTAAAAATTTTCCTCCATTGAATCCTGCCTCCCAAGCCGATGGTATTAGGAGGTGGGTCCTCTTGGGAATCCATTAGCTCAGGAGGATAGTGACCTTGGATAGAATTAGTTTTACAGAAAAGGCCTGAGGGAGTTTTTGTTCTCTTTCTCCAGGTAAAGACAGTAAGAAAATAGTCTTCTGTAGATCAAGAAGTGAGCCTTCGCTAGGCATTGAACCAACCTGTGTCTTGATCTTGGATGTTGAGAACCAGGAGCAATAATTTTCTGTTGTTTATAAGCCGGTTGGTTTATGGTATATTTTGTAATAGCAGGACAAGAGTAAAACATTCACTTATCCCATTTTAACAATATACATATTTAAATTTGTAATTAACTTTTGAAAGGTAACTTGTTTTCTGAACCACCTCAGAAAAATATGACTGGCTGTACATGGATACCCCTCAAAAATTGGTGACTTCAGAGACAGATTGGAAACTGTGAGGTCACCGCTCCAGCCTTTGCCGTCACTATCTCGTCTCTTTGCTTCCTCCCCTGCCCGGTTTTCACTTCTTATTGTAGGTTGCTTTGAACATTTCTATTGTACTGAGTGTATATTAGGTTTCTTTTCCATGTTGTTTTTATCTATTCTAGAGATCCCGGTATTTTTATCAGAAATTTAACCTCTTCACAAAGTTTCGTTTTTAAATCTTTTGTTCAAAGATAAGAAATATTCAAAAATTATAAATCTTAAGTATTTAACAAAATTTCAAAAATTAAATACCCATGTGACATCATCAAGAATCAAAACAGTGTCAAAAGCTTTCCTGTTGACCCTTTCAGTGTCTTCTCTACATAGCCATATCTATATATTTACGTATATATAGTACATATATATACATTCACTATGTATATATAGTACACTGATTTCTAACATCAGTCACTCAGTTTACATGTTTCAAATTCACAGTGTCATACTGTATTCAGTATGCTTTTGTCTGATTTGTTCTACATTATAGTCATAAGATTAAATGCATAAAGTAGAATATTATTCATAATTCTTGCTATGTAATATTTATATTCCTTGAATGAATATGATTCACCTATGGCTTATACAAATTTAAGTATAGTTATAAAACTTTTGCATATTAATGAAACATCATGTGATATTTTGATACCTGTATGCATTGTGCAATTTTTAAATCAGTATACATATTGTCTCCTCAAGCACTTAGGATTTCGTGTTGGGGAGCATTGTTTCAAATTGAAAATCATTCCTTCTAGCTTTATCAAAATATACAGCATATTGGCGGTATCTATGATGACCATAGTATGCAGTAAAACAACACAATTTACTTCCGATTATATCTAACTGTCACTTAGTACCTTGTGACCAGCCTCCCCTTTTCCCGGTCATTTGTCCTCTACCAACCACAAGTCACAAGTCCACTCATAACTTCTGTGAAATAAGATAAACTTTGTATATAGTTCGCATTTAAGTGAGATCATGCAGGGGTTGCCTTCCTGTCTGGCTCCTTCCCCTTAACATAATGAAATTCGGTTGCATCCCTGTTGTCACAAAGGATAGCGATGAACTCTTTCATGGCTGCTCATGGTGTATGTGGCCCATTTTCTTTGCCCATTCATCAGCTGATGGATGCTTAGATTGTTTTCATTTCTTGACTGTGGGAGCAGTGCTGCAATAAACATGAGAATGCACACACCTCTTCAACAGGGATTTCAATTTCTTTGAATATATACTTTGAATTGGAATTGTTAGATTAGCTTTTGACTCTGTTTTTTTTTAAATATTTGGAAGAATCTCCACGCTATTTTCCATTACTGCAGTAATTCACACTCTGCCCAACAGTGTGCAAGGCTTTCCTTTGTGTACATCCTTGCCAGCACTTGTTAACTTTCTTTTTTCTTCTTCTTTTTTTTTTTTTGTAATAGCTGTCCTTACTGAGGTAAGGTGATATCTCCTTGTGGTTTTGATTTACACTACCCTTCTGATTACTGATGTGGTGGATATTGAGTTACCCAGCTACATGTTCTTGCAACTTGGTGAAAAATCAATTGGCTGGGTTTATTTCTAGGCTTCCCATTGGGTCCCATTGATTTGTTTTTATAATAATAGCGTGCTGTTTTGAGTAGCACATCTTTGCAGTATAACTTAATGTTAGGTAATGTAATGCCTCTTGAACTGTTCTTTTTGCTTGCAATAATTTTCTCTATTCAGGATATTTTGTAGTCCCTAAATAATTATAGAATGCTTTTTTCTAGTTCTGCGAAATAGCACTGATTGTGGGGACTGAATTTAATTTGAAGATTGGCTAGTTTGATATGGACATTTAAACAGTATTATTTTTCCGAGTTGAAAAAAAGAGATACTTTTCCACTTCTGTGTGTCTTTTTCAATTTCTTTCAGAACTTTTTAGTACAGAAATCTTTCACATTTTGATTATATTTACTTTCACATAATTTTGTAGCCATTGTGA
The DNA here is from genome assembly GCA_004027205.1 of Ctenodactylus gundi. Lineage (NCBI taxonomy): Eukaryota > Metazoa > Chordata > Mammalia > Rodentia > Ctenodactylidae > Ctenodactylus > Ctenodactylus gundi. The sequence goes on along the minus strand of PVKB01005038.1, from coordinate 50,883 downwards.
ATGAGATTTCATTTTGACATCTAGTTAAGAAAATATGCTATTGACTTATTTCAGAAAGCTGCTTTGTATGGTAATTTTATATCATAACCTACAACTTTGCTGAATTAATTTATTACTTCTAAAGTTTTCTTGGTGTAGTATTTGCGATTTTCTATATACCTAGCCTGTCATCTGCAAACAATAACTGCTTGACTTTCTCTCCTCCACTTTGAATATCGTGTGTTTCCTTCTCTAGCTTCATCTCTCTGAGAAAGATTTCCAGTAAAATGTGAAAAAGTGGCAAAAGTAAGCATCCTCATCTTATTCCACATCTTAGAGAAGAAGTTTTCAGCTTTTCCTTATTCGGCATTATATAAGATGTTGGCTTTCCACGTATTGCCTCTCTTATATGTTCTTTCTATACGTAACTTGTACAGAACTTTTGTTACCAGGAGCTGTTAGCTCCAACACTTTTCCTGGATTTATTGAACTGATTATGTGATTTTTGTCCTTTGCTCTATTCATGTGTTGTGTCACATCTATTGATTCATTCATACTGAGCCTTCTTACAAACTTGGGATTAATTTCAGTTGGTTACGGTGAATAATCATTTCTTTGTATTCTTGGATTCAGTTTAGGAGTAATTTCTGGAAAATTTATGTATTTACATTTATTAAGGATATTGGCCTAGAGTAAGCTTACTGGGTTCTTTCTTTCTGTCTTTCTTTCTTTCTTTCCATGTCTTCCTCTTTTCTTCTTTTCTTTCTCTCTTCTTTCTTCCTTTTTTCTTTCTGTATCTTGTCTGAGCTATCAGGGTAATATTGCCTACATATAAAGAATTTGGAAGATCTGTTTCCTTTTCATTTTCCATTGTTGGGGGGAGAAAATTAATAACAAATAGTAGTAGTTCTTCTTTTTTGGTTACTTATTTGTTTCTGGGGCAGAATAGTTAACAGTCACATATTAAAAGAGGAAAGGTTTATTTTAGTTCACAGTTTCGGGTTTCAGTAGACTCACGGGGAGCCGTGAAAGGTGGAAACACCTGACAGCGGCCCAAAAGGAGGAGAAGAAGTTCACACAGCACGCAGACAGGAAGGCAAGTGAACAAGGAAGGGTGAAGCTGGCACATCTCCTTCCGGGTCTCGCCCCGGTGTTCTGCTCCTTCGCAAGCCAGCCTCAGGGTTCCACACCTTCCAAGTGGGCCCTGCCTCTTAACAGCCTATGGATTTGTAGATGCTCCACAACATCCCAGTGCATGAGGATTTTAGGGGAAATTCCAAGTCCAAACCTTAACATCTTCTTTAAATGTTCACTCAAATTCAATGGCAAAGCCTTCTATCGATGGTCCTAGAATTTTCTCTGGTGAAAGGCTTTTTATTATCACTCAATGTCATTATTCATTAAGGGTCAGTTCAGGATTTTTTCTTCATAAGTTAGTATTGGTAAGGGATATGTGTGTGTGAATTTGTCCATTTCTGCCCGTTAATCACAGATGTCGCTAGTGGTTCCTAAATATCTTTAATGATCTTTTGTGGGTCTATGGTATAAATTGTAATAATTGCCTTTTATCTCAAATTTTTGCCGTCTCTCTTTTATTTTTTCAAAGAATTAGCTCTTTGTTTCATTGAGTTTTTGTATTTATATAATCTTTTGTTTACTTCTGTCATAATCTTTTTATTTCTTTCCCTCTACTAATTTTATTTTTTCTTGTTTTTCTAACTTTGAGATGCATTGATACATTGCTTATTTACAATCTTTTTTTCCATGTAAGTACTGATTGCTTTAAAATTTACTCTCAATAACTGTTTTGCTGTATCCCACAGGTTTTGGTATGTTGTGTTTCCATTTTTAATTGTTTCAAAAATTTTTAAATTCTTACTTTCTTCTTTGAGTCACTGGTTGTTCAAGAATAAGTTATTTAATTTACACCTATTTATATAGTTCTCAAAGTTTTTCCTTCATGCGTTTCTAGTTTTACTGCATTATGGTCAGATAAGCTACTTGATCTGATTTCAATTTTTTATTTTGTTGAGACATTTTTGTCACAGGGTCTCAGTCTGTAGTCCAGGCTGGCTCTGAAGTCACAATGTAGCACAGGCTGGCCTTGAACTCACAGTAATCCTCCTGCCTCTGCTTCTTGAGTGCTGGAATTGCTGGCAGGCACCACCATGCCCAGGTGGTATGTGGTGTTGGGGGATGGAACCTGAGCCTTGTGCTTCTCGCACCAGCACTCTAATCACTGAACTACAGCTGCGGTCCCACTCCCCCTTTTCTACTAATTCTTGCTCTGTGTATCTGGGGGCTCCAACACAACATGCATATATATTTAGAAGAGTTACTTCCTGTTGTCGAATTGATCCTTTATCAATATGTAATAACCTTTCTTACGTCTGTACTAGTTTTAAGTTGAAGTTTATTTTAACACTATGATTAATTCCAAGTTTCTTTGGATTATTTGCATAAAATATCTTATTCCATTATTTCAATTTCTGTCTCTGTGTACCCCTGAGGTAAAGTCAGTTTCGTGTAAGAACATACAGAATGCTCATATTTTTTTCCTACGTTCTCAGTCACTCTGTGTTTTAATTGGAGAATTTAATAAACATTTAAAGACTTATTGATACTTAAAGTACTACTACAGAAAATATGTAATTTGTGTTCTACTTTTGCTCTAGTTCCTTTCTTTCCATCTTTCTCTCTTGTTTAGTTAAGTGAGTAATTCTAGTACTGTGTTTTGATTTCTTGTTTATTCTTTTGTCTAACATGAATTTTGTTTTATGGTTGCCATGAGGTATACAAAATTGTAGCAAAATAATAGGATCATGAGCATCAGAAAAACAGAGGTAGACACAGGAAGAGGGAAAGAGAAGGAGACAAATATGCAAATAACACTTCTGTATTAATAATCCATTCTTCCTCACATTTTGAGTTTTTGATATTCAGTTTTACACCTTTCTACATTACCTCTCAATGAATGAATGTAATGATTGTTTTAATTTTTTTCATGGTGAAACATTAAAATTATTCCCTTTAATTTTATGAGCAAGACAAAAGTTACCACTATCACCACTTCTATTCAATATCGAGGCCAAAGTTTTAGCTGGCACAATAAACAGAAACAAAGAAACAAAAGGAAATGACTTAATCAGAATCTTTCTTTTTTAAGAATTTTATTATTTTTAATTTATTTTAGTTTTAAAACATATATATATATATGTATGAATTTCAAATTATATAGCATATTAGAGATGTGGTTTTCGGAAATCAGCGCTTTCTTTAGTTCTTATGCTAAAGACATAAACCATCACATACCATATTTCTAATAAGAGGACATTCTAAGTTTTCTGTGTAGGTAGTCTTGCCAGTAAATTCTACACCTCCTGATGCTTTCTTCTTGCTCAGAATATCTCTTTCTTTCAGCTTGCAAAACTCCTTTTAGCATTTCTTTGTAAGACAAGTGTGATGGAGATGCAGTATCTCAACTTTTTTTGTTTGTTTGTTTGGGAATGTCTTGTCCTCCACATTACTGGGTATGATGATTTTTTTCTGTTTATTTATTTTTCTTCATTTTTATTAGTATGTATATTCCAAACACAATGGTTACATTAAGCATGAGGATTTTGTACACATATATATTGCATCCAATTCACATTCTCTTCCCAGCCCCCTTTTCTCAACTTTCCTTCCTGTCTCTTGTTGCCCCTGACACTCAACATCTCACCCATTTGACTCTTACTTATCTAAAGACAGAGTTTCTCATATTAGAGAAACCATGCAATATTTAATCTTCTGAGTTTGATTCATGTCACTGAACATAATGGTCTTAAGTTTTTTCCACCTACCTTCAAATGGTTCAAGTCTGTCTGTCCTTATGGCACAGCGACACTCCATTGTGCATGCACACCACTTTTTCTTTAACTTATCAGCCTATTGATGGATATTTTGGCATCTTCCACGATTTAGCTACTATTAGTTAAATATGAATATGCTGCTCTAAATATGAGTATATATGCATCTCTGTTATACGACTCCTTTGGAGCGATAACAATGGGTCAACAAATACATGAAAGAATGTTCAACACCCTTAGCCATTAGGGAAATGCAAATCAAAACAACATTGAGATAGCAGTTCACCTCAGCGAGGGTAGCTATGATCCTGGTCAGACAGCTCTTCCCATCTGTCTATAGTGCTGCCTCAAGAACAAAGATGGTCATGAGATTGCTTTCCCTCGAGCAAGTGGACCTGGAAATTAGGCCTGATTTTTAGTCAGCATATTTTGAGTGGAACAGTAGCAGATTGTAGAGTCTTGTGGTGAAAGAAATCAAGAGACTCAAAGCTAAGCCTTCTGTGGATTGGCCAAGGTACCAAGGTAACTATTAAACTAATAGTTACAGGATTTTGTAAGACAGGAGAAAAGGTTAGTTTTCTTTAAGTACCTAAGGATTCAAGGTCAAGGTGATTATAGAAGATGCACAAATGATAGTCATATGGAAAGTTGTGGTTTTAATTTTGGCCTTTATTTTTTTAAACGAAAATTTCATGTATGAGACGTGAGTTCTGTGTCCTAAAATTCATTCTAAAATGTACCCAAATGAGTGCAACTAATGACTACACAGATATATTTAAGAATAATTTCTCCAAATGTGGCCCCTGGAGCACCAGCATCATCAGATTTTACTAGAAGTGCAGATTCTCGGGCTTCTGCCTGGAGCTACTGAGCCAGGATTCTGGAAGTGAGGCCCAGCGATGTGTGTTCTTCCAAGCCCTCCAGGTGAGCTGCATTCATGCTGTGTTTAGAGAATCATCACTTGGGTTACTGCATGTAACCCTGGTCTAGAAATGAAGCCACCTCCTCCTGGGTCATGCAATGCCTGAGCCATTACAAGTACCATTTCTTAGCTGTTTCATGAGCAAATAAATACTCAGGAAGGAGCACACACTTGGCCACTTGGAGGTATATTCTTCAAGTGTGGTTCTTTTAAAACATGTACATCATACTAATATGATGTGTTTGTTAAATTTTATGTTTCTAATCTCATCATCCAACCACACATTTACCTGTAGCACTGAAATATCTGTGGAAATGACCAGAAATGTGCATTTTTACATGTACTTCATATTTTTTCCAGAAAGGTATATATTTATAGAATAAGTAATATATATATTCACAAGGGATAACATTCAAATTGTATAGATTGTGATTCAAGGATGAGTGGATCTTTCTACCATCTTGTACCAGCCATCCAGGTCTCCTTCTATGAGGCAAGTGCAGGAAACAGGGGTTATTTCATTTGTTTGTTTGTTTGTTTGTTTGTTTTGCTCAACCTTTCAGAGATTCTATCCTTGTAATGGTACCCACCCCCATCCCCACCCCCACACAATACAAAGTTCATATTATATTGTCTTTCTATTAGGTGCACTTTGATTCCAACTATCTATCTGGAAACTGCATCTTAAAGACATTTGTCGAGTGGTTATGTCACAGAGACATGCTTGAGGGCCACTTATTTTAAAAATTACATGACAGAATTTGTAAAATGCATTTCTATAAGTTGTATGTTACTCAGATAATTCTTCATCAAATTTGAGCTCCTTTCACACCCAGCATCTGAGATTTGTAAAGTTATGAATCAAGAGGAATCTGACTTAATGAGGTAACATTTAAATTGTGCTTATCTTAGATTCTTATGTAGCGTATGCCATATGTCCCCCTAGAGTGTAGTGAAATCACTCGTGAGAAGAGACCAAGTTTTTTCTGCTATCTTTCTTTGAGGCAGAGTCTCACTTCATACTCCAGGATGGTCCTGAACTCACTATGGAGCCCAGGCTGGCCTTGGACTCATGGCAATCCTGTCTCAGCCTCCCAAGTGCTGGGATTATAGGCATATGCCAACAAACCCATTTTTTTTTTTTTTTTTGTGGTGCTAGGGAATCAAACTCGAATACTTAGTGCTTGACATAGTGTTTGCTAGGCAAGTGCTTTAGCCACTGAGCCATTCCTTCAGTCCCCTTATCTCTCTGTTTATATACGACACATACTAAGACTTGGTCAGCACTTGGGAAATTACTGTTGAGTGAATGGAAGGCAGTGTGATTATAAAGGAGATTAAACTGCACAGGCCTATTAGCCAAACAGTTGTGAGTACTGGAGGCTGTGGAGATGTGTGACGGCAACCAGGAAAATGTTAGCATCTTTGCCTCACCTCACAACCTTCTCTAAGCTTGTATAGCTCATTGTAAGGCTGGATGGTTCAGTCAACAGTCGATACTAGAAGGTCTACAAATGTGGTCATGCAGACTTTCTCAGCACAAAGGCAGATTATTTGTAGTAAAATGAGTACAGGGGGAAGAGGTATGCAGTTAAAGCGCTTGCCTGGCAAGTGCATTACTTCATGTTCGATTTCCCAGCACCACTTAGGTTGGGCATGGTGGTGTACACCCTGTAATCCCAGCACTCAGGAGGCTGAGGCAGAAGGATTGTCCTGAGTTCAAGGCCAGCCTGAGCTACACAGTGACTTCAGGATGATCTTGAACTAGAGAGTGAAGCCCTGCCTCAAAAAATAAAAATAAAAAATAAAATAGGTACAGCATCCAAACATGCAACATCCATGAAACAAAGGGGGGAAAGACACCTTTTAATAAGCCATTCCCTCAGGAGAATCCAGCTCCACCTCCTCCAGAATTCAGTGGATACGTAATTCCCCTTCTTCAAGACTGGAGATGAAAAATAAGCACAATGCCTAATATTTCCTAAAGTATGTAGGTTATCTTTCTATGGATTCCACAAAGCAAAGAAAATTGAGTTTATGTAGAATAATTTTTTCTGGCAAGGTAATCTCTCTAGCATGCGGAATTTGAGCATAAAAGACCCTCTGGGAAGTTTGATACAATTTGTGACACTCTCCTAGGACATTTTAAAGATTGAAAACAAACAGGGGTTATTAAAGTATAAAGTTTCAAGCAGTAGTCTAAGGACAAGAGTGTGTTAGGAGCAAAGATAAATGGCCAGGGAACTTTTAAAGTCTAGAGAACAAAGGTGTAAATGGCTGAATTGAAGGTTGCCTCTTCTGATTTGTCTTTGTTGCAAGAAACTGTGCAGGAGCTCTGTGCCTGGGCAGCCCACTAGGTCACCAGGAATGGGATCAAGTGTGGACCAAGCAGACAGCACATTCTTTCACTGTTGCCTGATATGCTGGTCAGCAGATATCACCTTATTCATTGGTCCTGCTTCTCCTGGCTCGCTGTAGCCCTGTGACCTGAGCATACTTAAATATCTGGACACAGTGTCACCACATACATGCCAGAGGGCACTTGCTGCAAGCCAGAGAGTATGCCCTACCAGCTGCCCATGTGGATCAGGACCATAATGCTTCATTCCCAGGTGTGGATGGGTCTCTAGGCCTTGAGAGCACTACCTAGCTTTCCCTGTTAAGGCACCTGAGAGTTGTCTGCATTCTTCCAGGAAATTCGAAGAACTTGATAAACAATAGTCAGTGATGATTTCCTAGAGTTGTCTCTGAAGTTCAGTTCAACTCAGTTCACTCCAGTTGAATTCAATTACTGGTGGTCATCCCCTTGTATAGCCAAGACACAGTGGTGAGAACCTCAAGGATGTATGTGGGAACAAGGTAAGAGACAGAGAGCCGCGACAGACTAGACCAGTGGGATTCGAGGTCATCTCCCCTGCCACCTCTCACAGTGGAGGCCCGTGCGGAGACTGAGCTTTGCCAGCACCAGGCATAGCCGCGTTGGAGTAGACCAGTGAGATTTGCTGCCACCATCCCCTTCCTTCTCAGTGGTGCTCTGCGCAGAGGCTGCGTTCTCCCAATGCCAAGCAGAGCCATGCCAGGGAGAGCCCCTAGGGGAAATCCAGGGACAGACAACCAGAGACAACCAAAGACAACAGAACCATGAGGAAACGTGGAAATAAATCTCCTTCAAAAAGTCTTGACATACCAGAAGAGGATACCAAGAATCCTGAAAGCGTAGACTCTAAAGATGAAAATGGCAAAAATGATGGTAACTACTGGGCCCAGAAATACATCAAATTAAAGCAGGAATTAAAGCAGGAAATGCAACTCATAGAGCAAGAGTTACACCAAGACCTAGATAAGCTAGAAGCAAGCCTTGAGAAGGAAGTAGAGGAGATCCAAGAAGAAATGAACCAGAAGATAATGAAGGCAATACAAGAAATGGGAGAAGAACACAACAACGACATTAAAAAAATAAATGCAGATATCCAGAAAGTGAAAAACACACAGGACACAATAAAGAACCATCTTGAACAATTTCAAAATAGAATATCAGACATGGAAGACAAAATGAAGAAGCAGGAACAGAAAGACCATAAAGAACGCAAAGTAAAAAAATAAGAAAGTGAATCATTACAACGACTGACAGATGATTGAAAGATAAAAAACCTGAGAATTATGGGAGTCCAAGTGAAGACTGAGGACAAAATAAAAGGCTTAAAAGTCATGTTCAATAAAATTATGGAAGAAAATCTCCCAAATCTAAGAAGAGAAATGAACATTGAACTATTTGCAGGCATATAGAACACCAAACAATATTGATCAGAAGAGATCTTTATCACGACACATCAAAATTAAAGTACTAGAAATCAAACACAAAGAGAGAATACTGAAAGTGGTAAGAGAAAAGCAGAAGGGGACCTACAAAGATAAGTCCACCAGGATAACTGCAGACTTATCAACCCAGACTCTAAAAGCCAGGAGATCATGGAGCAATGTCATTCAAACACTTAAAGAACACAAATTCCAACCAAGACTACTATATCCAACAAAACTATCTTTTAAACTAAAGCAAGAAATTAAAATTTTCTATGATATAGAAAGTTTAAAGAAATTTGCAGCTGCTAAGCCATCATTGTAGAGAATTGTCAAAGGAAACTTGGATAGTGAAGGAGAGGCCAACGACACAAGTGACCCCAGAGGAAAAAAAGACAAAACCTAGAGGAGAGTGAGCTGAAAAAAAGTAAAGCCAGTACACAACATGGAAAAACTAAAACTATGGCAGGACACACCAAACATACCTCAATAATTACCCTAAATGTGAATGGCCTCAACTCACCTATTAAAATGCATAGACTAGCTGGCTGGATCAAAAAACAGAAACCTGCAATTTGCTGCCAACAAGAGATACACTTCCCCCATTAGGAAACTCATAGACTGAAAATAAAAGGATGGAATTCAATATTTCACGCAACAGGTCCCAGGAAATAAGCAGGCATAGCTATATTAATCTCAGACTCATCAGATTTCAAAACAAAACAGGTGAAGAGAGAGACAAAGATGGCCACTATAATACTGGTTAAAAGAACACTAGAACAGGAGGAAATCACAATTATCAGTATATATGCCCCCAACTCTAGAGCACCCAACTATGTAAACCAAAAATTATTAGACCTGAAAGGACACATAGGCCCCAATACAGTTACAGTAGGGGACTTCAATACTCCACTATCACAAATAGATCAACCAGACAAAAAATCCACAAAGATATAAAAATGCTGAATGACACTATAGAAAACTTGGGCATAACAGGTGTTTACAGAGTTTTCCACCCAATGTCAACTGACTACATGTTCTTCTCAGCAGCACATGGAACATTTTCTAAAATAGACCGTGTCCTATGCCATAAGTCATGATTAATCAAGTGCAAAGGGATAGAAATAATTCCCTGCATACCCTCAGACCATAGTGGAATAAAACTGGAGCTTGGCAGCAGCAGAAACAGAAGAAAATACACAAATACACGGAGACTTAGCGACTTACTACTGACCAAAAAATGGATCACGGAGGAAATCAGAGAAGAAATCAAAAACTTCATAGAGTTAAATGATGATGTAAGTGCATCATATTAAAATCTATGGGACAAAATGAAAGCAGTACTTAGAGGAAAACTCATAGCCATAAATGCACACATGAAAAAACAAAACAGTCACAAATAAATATCTTAATGATCCAAGTTAAGGACCTAGAGAAACAAGAACAACTCAACCCAAAAGGCAATAGAAGAGAAGAAATTATAAAGATCATATCTGAAATAAATGAAATTGAAATTAAAAAGACAATAAAAAGATTAATGAGTCAAAGAGCTGGTTCTTTGAAATAATTAACAAAATTGACAAACATCTTGCTAAACTCACCAAGAAACGGAAAGAAAAGGCACAGATTAACACACTCAGAAATGAAAAGAGTGAAATTAAAACAGACTGCAGAAATCCAGAATATTATAAAAAATTGCTTTGAACACCTATATTCTAACAAATTTGAGAATTGGGAAGAAGTGAATGACTTTCTAGATACATATAAAAAAACAAAATTAAAGGAGGAAGATATAAAAATCTTGAACAACCCCATCACGCACACAGAAATTGAAGCGGTAATAAAAGCTCTACTTACAAAGAAAAGTCCAGGCCCAGATGGATTCACAGAAGAATTTTTTCAGTACTTTATGGAAAAACTAACTCCAATTCTTCTCAAGCTATTTCACAAAGTAGAAAGTGAAGGAATACTACCAAACTCATTTCTTGAGGCTAGTATCACACTAGTCCCAAAACCAGACAGACTTAACCAGGAAGGAAAATTATAAACCAATATCCTTAATGAGTATAGAGGCAAAATGCTCAATGAGATTCTGGCAAACAGAATCCAAAAAGTAATCAGAAACATCATACACCGTGATCAAGTAGGCTTCATCCCTGACATGCAAGGCTGGTTCAAAATACGTAAATCAATCAATGTAATACACTATATCAACAAAAGCAAAGCAAAAAAAAAAAAAAAAAAAAAACCACATGATCATCTCTATTGATGCAGAAAAAGCCTTTGACAAAAATCCAGCACCCTTTCATGATAAAAACACTGAGAACAATAGATATAGAAGGGCCCTACCTAAAACTCATAGATGCCATATATGCTAAACCTACTGCAAAAATCATAGTAAATCGAGAAAAATTGAAATCGGTCCCTCTCACATCAGGCACAAGACAAGGCTGCACTTTCACCACTCTTATTCAACATAGTCCTTGAAACACTGACCATAGCAACCAGATACATACATGAAATAAAGGGAATCTGCATTGGAAAGGAGGAGATCAAACTTTCCTTATTTGCAGATGATATGATTATCTACATGGAAGATCCTAAAAACTGCATGATGAAACTCATGGAAATAATAAAATTTAGCCAAGACATAGGTTTTCTCTATGTTAACAATGAATTTATTGAACAAGAACTCAGAAAAACAATTCCATTCTTAATTGCTCAGCAAAAAAATTAAATACCTAGGTTTCTCATATCAGAGAGACCGTTCGATGTTTCACTTTCTGCTTCTGACTCACTTCACTAAGCATGATGTTCTCAAGATCTTCCATTTGCCTGCAAAAGCCTCCACCAGATCACAACTATCTCATGGGACTTAAAAGAAAAAATAAAGTGAATCACCGTTGTAGGGTGGGGAAGAAGGGAGCGGTGGGTCGTCGAGGGAAGGACAAAAGGAGAGTGGGAAAGCCCTTGCCACCTTGACAAGATACGTATGTGCACAAAATGCTCAACTTTATTGTAAACCTTAAAATTTGCACTTGTACATACCAAAAAAATGGGGAAAAAATTAAATACCTAAGAGTATATCTAACCAAGGAAGTGAAGGACCTATACAAAGAAAACTACATTACATTGAAGAAAGAAGGTGTAGGAGACATTAGAAAATGGAAAGACATCCCCTGCTCTTGGATAGGCAAAATAAATATAGTCAAATGACTATACTTCCAAAACTGATATAGATTCAATGCAATTCCTATCAAAATACCTACAAGTTTCTTCAAAGGACTTGAAACAATTCTTAAATTCATATGGAACCAAAAGAGACCAAGAATAGCCAAAGCAATCCTGAGCAACAAGACCAAGTCAGAAAGCGTTACAGTTCCAGACATCAGGCTGTGCTATACAGCAATAGTTGTAAAAACAATTTGGTACTGGCACAAAAATAGACAGATAGACCAGTGGAACAGAATAGAAGATGCAGAGACAAACCCAAATGCCCTCAATTACTTAATCTTCAACAAAGGGACCAAATGCATACAATGGAAAAAGGACAGCCTGTTCAACACATGGTGCTGACATCCACATGCAGAAGAATGAATCTAGCCACACACCTGTCACCATGCACCCAAATCAAATCAAAGTGGATCAAAGACCGACATTAAAAGTGAAACACTGAACCTCCTAGAAGACAAATTAGGCAAATATCTAAAAGACATAGGGGTAGGCAAAGACTTTCTTGACAAGACACCAAAAGCAAAAGAAATTATCCCCATTATTAACAAATGGGATCTTGTCAAATTAAAAAGTTACTGTATAGCAAAGAAACTATCAACATTGTAAAAAGAGAACCAACAGACTGGGAAAAAATATTCACCACCAACATCTCAGATTGGAAACTCATAACTAGAATATACAGGGAGCTGAAGAAAAGTAAGCCTACCAAAATCAAGGATCCTATTGAAAAGTGGGCAAATGAAATGAAGAGGCAGTTCACTCACGAAGAAGTTCAATGGCCAACAGACACATGAAAAGATGTTCAACATCTCTAGCCATAAGAGAAATGCAAATCAAAACAGCACTAAGATACCATCTCACTCCAGAGAGAAGGGCCTATATCAACAAGTCAAATAGTAGTCAGTGCTGGTGAGGCTGTGAGAAAAACGGAACCCTCTGGGGCTGGAGGAATGGCTCAGCGGTTCAAGCATTAGCCTAGCAAGTGCTAAGCACCCTAGTTCGATTCCCCGGCACCGCATAAACTGGTCGTGGTGGCTCATACCTGCAATCCCAGCTCTCGGGAGGCTGAGACAGGAGGATTGCCATGAGTCCAAGGCTAGCCTCGGCTCGGAAGTGAGTTCAGGACCAGCCTGGACCTCAGAGTGAGACCCTGTCTCGAAAAAAAAAAGAGAGAAAGAAAGAAAAAAAGAAAAAGAAAGAAAGGAATGCTTTGCACTGCTGGTGGGAACATAAATTGGTACAACCACTCTGGAAAGCAGTATTGAGATTTCTCAAAAGACTGGAAATAAATATCTCATTCGATCCAGCAACACCCCCATGCCCGGGAATATTTCCAAAAGAGGTCAAAACAACATATAACAGAGATACATGTATACCCATGTTCATAGCAGCACAACTATAGCTAAAATGTGGAAGACACCAAAATACCCATCAACAGACCAATGAATACACAAACTGTGGTATTTATATGCAATTGAATACTATGCATCTATAAAGTCCAATAGCTTGGAGGCTTTTGTGGGCAAATGGAAGAAACTTGAGAACATCATGCTTAGTGAAGTGAGTCAGAAGCAGAAGGTGAAACATCGAATGGTCTCTCTGATATGAAAAACCCAGATCACAACTATCTCATGAAACTTAAAATAAAAAAAACAAAGTGAGCCAGGGGGGTAGAGTGGGGAGGGATGGAGAGGTGTGTAGGGGGAGGGACAAAAGGAGAGTGAGACAGTACTTGTCACCTTGACAAGATACGTATGTGCATAAAATACTCAACTTCATTGTAAACCTTAAATTTTGCTCTTATACATATCAATAAAATGGGGGGAAATATAGAGTAAGAGACATGAAATACTAGAGATGGCTGGAAGGGGGAGAAAAATGATTCATTAATTAGCTCAGCAAATAATCAAGTCCCTACTGTCCACCACACCATGTACCCCCTTGGAAAACAAGAGGGGACCTGTGTCTGGATTTGATGTAATCCCTCCACAGCCAAAGAACTTGCAAGACTCAAGATGTAGTACAGTAAGCCATAATTGATCTAACTTGGATTACACAGAAGTTTTCAGCCCAAGATGCCATGTAAACAGGAAGTGGCAGCCGTAACTTTGAAGCTTATTGTGGTTTGGATCTGGAGTATCCCCCGAAAGTCTTATTTGTTAGGATGTGATGGGTTGTGTGTGGAAGCACACATGTGCCGTTGGGAGATGGGGGCTTGCTCTGGAAGAGGGGATTATGGGTGTGTGGCAGAGGACAGGTATGTGGCAGATTGTACATTGCAGGCCCGTAGATTGGATTACACACATGTGATGAATTCAAAGTACACCTGGGAGGGGCAGAACACTGAGACTGGACCCAGAAAGTGCGAATCACTGGGAAGGGACCTAGAAGGACATACGTTGCTTTCTGCCTCCCATGGAGGAGTTGACTTGGCTGGACTTGACTTGGCTTTCTGTTTACCGTGCTGCGAGGAGCTGCTGCCGCTTCCACCGTGTCCTTCTATGGTTGCCAGCCACCCTTGAACGGACAGTGACCTTCTAAAACTGTGAGCTACGATAAACTTTTCCTCCCCTAATTTATGCATGTCAATGTCAGGTATTTAGTCACAGTGATGCAAAAGTAACTAAGACAGAGCTATTGAAAGAGATGGGTCACTATTCCCTTCTACCCATGAAATCTCCCCTACCCCTGCCAGTGTTCTGTTTCTCTTCTTACTGTTAATTTCTTAACCAGGTGGCTGGAAAATCCAGGATCTTCTCTTTATGCCTCAAATGGATATTGCTGTGTGTAGTAGTGATCATATATAATTGCCTATTTTGTAAACAGGAACGTGAGTTGCTGGAGGACAGAGGCTGCCTGATCACTCTATTTTCTGTAGTTAACACAGGGTCAGACACAGAATGACTGGCCAATAGCTGGTGGTAAACTGAAACACATCAAAAAGTGACTGGTGGTTGAAGCAGGAGGATTGCTGTGAGTTCTAGGCCAGTCTGGGCTCCATAGAAAGCTCAGGACAAGCCTGGACTATAGAGTGAGACTTTGAAAAAAAAAGAGTGAAATTGATTGATTTCAGTTCAATTTCTGTGACCACTGGAGAGATTATGTCAACTTGAGGTTATCAGGAACCATGCCCAGATTGGGAATTGAGAACTAGCCTGGATTAGAGTGTGACTTGTGGGCTGGCCATTGATGGAAGAGCACCCACACAGATGTGGCAGGCCCAGCCGGAACTCATATGGTATAAAGGGAAGGAAGAAGAAATATTGTTACAGCTTCTTCCTCGGGAATCTCTCCCCTTTACAATTTTGTCTACAGACCTGACTTGCTACACACCACAGATCTGTGCCACAGGTTTGCTCCAGTCTTGACTTGTGCCTGTCTGCAGGTCACTGATCTTCGGTCGTGATCTTCAGGATCCAGTCTTCGTCATTGTTCTTCGATCAACTGAGATCCACAGAAGATTCTCATCAGCTGTCCTGCAGTCTCGGATGGGAATTCTACTTTGCAGCTGAGCAGCCATCAGACACTCCAGCTAAGCAAATTCTAGATTTCTGTCTCCACATTTTTTTTTTCAAAACGACATTTTAGAAACTTTTCCTTACAACCAAAATAAAGGGTGGAGATTTAAGCTGAGTGGGTTTGGCAAACAGGCACTAGAAGACCAATGAGGAAATACCTGAAACGTTTTCCTCTACCAAATACTCTAAGATTGGTAAAGTTCAATAGTAAGCTAGTGGAGATTAGATAAACAAAATGTATCCTTTGTTTGGATACGGGCGTGACTTGGACAATATTCGGTTGCAGTCATAGCTCTGCAAGAGCTTGGAATGTAAACCAATCTGGAGAAATTAGTTTGTGCATCAGGTAGGTCCCGTCAAGAGCAAAAGGAGCCCACATCAGGTATCAGGAGTGTTGAGAGTACCAAAGGGAAAAGGCTGGGAAAGGCAGCCTGAGATTAACATTTGTCGGAAGCCAGGCCCCATAGACACAGGGAGGAGGTGGTGTTGCCAGATGTCAGGAGCGAGGCCTGCCAAATGGGAACCCAAATCAAGAAAGTGAGAGGCTGAGCACACAGGACAACCCAGGGGCTAGGCCAGGGAGGGGGTCGCTGCCTGACAGCATCGGAGCCACACAGGAGAAGGAGCACCTGCCAGAGGTGCAAGAAGCAAGAGGAAACTGGCTTTTCTCCTCTTGCTGTACAACAGGCTCCCGCCAGCGTTCCTCCGGGACTGTGAAACATGGGTCGTGAAAGGCGCGGCACAGCCTGCAAGGGAAAATGAACGCAGAGCAGCAGGTCAGTGACCTGCAAGCCGCATTCGATGCTGCCAAACTCAAGCTGTGCATATATCAGCGTGTCAAGTTTTAATTTTTGATTGTGAAATGAATACGCGAGCCGTATGTGTAAACGCAGAGACATAGGCCAATGGACTCATGTGTTACTGACAGGTAGTGCACATACACATTGATTATTTTCCTATTTGTATTGAAAACATTGTAAACAATTGGTAATAAAAAGCATGCCAATCACTTAAGCAGACTAATCTTAATTTAGCAAGAGAAATGGAAACAGTTTGCTCAGCTCAGGGATACTTCAGAAAACCTATTCATGAATATTTTAAAAGCACTCTTTAGTTTTCTGTTTATTGTTCTTGGGAAGCCTATTGGCTCCTTTAGAATACTTTCAACTAGTAAATAGAGACTTTTTAACTCAACTTTATGCACATTTGTAATTAAGTTTTATGTTAAAAGTGATTGTTAAGACATTCATTTTAGGTGAAATCTATGTAATATAAAATAAACTATTTTAAAGCCAGCAATTCAGTGGTATTCAGTACATGCACGATGTTGTGCTGCCGTCATTTACATCTAGTTCCAAATGATTTTCGTCACTTCCAAAATATGTCACCATATTCTCTGAGCAGACCCCCTGCCTGTCCCCTGCCTCCTGTTCCTGCAACCCTCTAATATACTTTCCTTTTCCTGGGCTTACTTATGCTGGATGTTTCATGTAAATATACAATGTGTGAGTCTCTGTGCCTTACTGCTTCCACACAGCATGTTTTTGAGGCAATCCTCATTGTACCAGGCATCAGCACTTTCCACAGCTTTTCATGGTGTCCCATTACTTGGTGATACTGTACCTTTTAAAGCCCTTCATCTTTAAATAGACATTCAGACCATCTCCATATGCTGTCGACTGCAGAGAGGGTTGCAATGAGCACTGAGGCACAAGTACTCATTTATTTAGTTGTTTTCAGTTCTTTGGAGTTTATAGCCATAAGTGGAATTACTAGGTCATATAGTAATTCATCTCTTTAGGAACGTCCCACAAGCAATGTGCAGATGTCATGTATTTCTACATTTTCTTCAAACAATATTTGTTCTATTCATTTTAAAAATTGTATCTATCTTAGTGGATGTGTGAAGGTATCTTCTTGCAATTTTGTTTTTCATTTTCCTGATAAGTAAAGACATTGATAGTTTTTCGTATGTTAGTTGGCCATTACTGGTATATATTCTTTAGAGAAATGTATTTTCAGGTCTTTTGTGCACTTTAAATTTGTTTTTGCTTTACTTTTTGTTGAATTTAAATTCTTGTAAATAATGGAATCTTATTATATAATTTGAAAGTATTTTCTCCTAAATTGGGTTATCATCTCATTTTCTTCATAGCAAAAAAGAATAACCTCTGGTGCAAAAAATTTTCTAATTTTGGGTAATCTTAATTTATTTATTTTTGTTTTGTTTTGTTAGTTGTGCTTTTAGTGTCATATCTGAGGATTTACTGCTAATTCCAAGGCCTGGAAGATTCATACTAATGTTTTCTTCTCAGAGTTGGATGATTTTACCTCTTACATTTAGAGCTTGATCTATTTTCCATCAATTCTTATATATGATGTGAGGTAGGATATCTAGCCTCATTTTTTTTTTTTTTTGGCATATGCTATACAGATGTACTAGCACTGCTGGTTAAAGAAATCTTTTTTTCCCTCGATTGAATGATTATATAACCCTTTGGAGACTATGTATACAGAACTCTGGGTTTATTTCTTAATTTGTGTTTTGCTCCTTTGGTCTACGTATCTGTCCTTGTGTCAGTACCACACTGTTTTGATTGCTACAGCTTTGTAGTAAAATTTCTCTTCTTCTTTTAAAATATGGTCTCAGTTTGTGACCTAGACTTGTCTGGAACATGATATGTAGCCCAGACTGGCCTCATACTCATGATCCTCTTGCCTATGCCTCTAGAGCACTGGATTTCCTGTCAAGCCCCATCATGTCTGACTTACAGAAAAATTTTAAATGCAGAAATGTATTCGTTTTCAAACTTGCTGTGGCTATTCAGATACCTAAATTCCATAAAAATTCAAGTTGCTTTTGTTTACGTCTTTGAAAAAAATGTAACAATGGGATTTTTGTAGGAATTGCATTGCATCTACATACTAACCTGAAGTGTACTGGCTTCTCAACAATAACAGGCATTAAAATCCATAAAAAAGGGAAGTTTTCTCAACTATTTACATACTCATTAATTTCTTTCAGTAATGTTCTGTCATTTTTAGTCTGTGATTTTTATACTTGCTTAGTTAAATTTATTCCCAAGTATTTTATATTAAGTGGGATCATCGTCTTAATTTCCTTTTATGGGATTGTTCGCTGGCGGTGTGTCGAAACCAATTGGCTTTTGTCTATTAACACTGTATCCTGAAGTTTTGCTGAATTCACTTACTAGCCACAATGTTTTTCTAAACATATTTTCTAAATACAAGAGCAGAGCATCTGTGAATGATGATAGTTTTATTTCTTCCTTCCAATTAGGATACCTTTATTTTCATTTCTTTGACTAATTTCCCGGTGTAGAATTTCTAGTAGAGTACTGGATGGTAATGGTGAGACTGGACAGATGTTAGGAAGGCGAACACAAAGTTTCTTCCTATGGGTTAATGGAATCTCAACATTTCTTGAAGTTTAAGTTCCCAAACAAAAGAATAGATACTGTTCAGACCTCCAGCATGTGGTAAAGCTTTAAAATTTCAATTGAGCATCTTGGTTCACACACTCATGGCCTAGAATATCATTAACCAGTTCTGGGTTGCAGATATAATTATATTAAATAAATATATGGGCAATGTCTATGTTTCTAATAATCTAAACTATCATGGTTAATTTGTATTCCTGTTATACAGTATTGCCATATAATACCTAACACCCCAAACTATGTGGCTTAAAGTGATAGCAGTCATTTTTATAGTCTCTGACTCCTTCTAAGGGTCAGGAGTCTGGACAGAGTCCCACTAGGCCTTCCTAGCTCACATTTTAGTGTGCACTTTTAGTCCAACATTGGCTGGAAGTGGGGGTTTATTCACAGTGATCTACTCGAGCACCTCTCTTTCTCTCAGAGCTCTTCTGTGAATCTTTTCCACAGGGGCTAGCTTGAGCTTCCTCACAGCATGGTGTCCTCACATGGAGGCATGTATGCATAGTGGCTTAGTCTGAACTTACAAGGATCTGAGACTGAAGCTGCACTGCTTTTATGACCTGCCTTAGAAAGTCACACCCTCTCATTTCCACCAGGGCAGAGATGTTGACCAATTTCTAGCATTAGCTGGTTTTAAGAAGAGCATCACTGATTCTACTTCACCAAAATGGGAAAAGTCAAGACGCTACAGACATGTTTTCAAATTGCCACAGTCTCCTTGCCTAATTATTTTAATGACATTATATTTAATTGACTGGAAAATGTAATCCCCAGCACTGAAGCATGAGGTTTATTATTTGGCCCATAGAGCTCACAGCAAGGCAAAACCTTTCAGTCACGGGAAGCAAAATGCCCAGGAGAAAATGACTAACTTCTTGAGTCTTGTATTTGCACCTAAGTATAAAATGAAAGTTTTATAAAATATCACTACTCCCAATACATATCTATAAAACTCATCTTATAGAAAACAATGTTCCCTTTTTCTTTACGTAAGTTTGTGTCAGTACCACAGAAATATCACAAACTCATAAAATCCAGGCCCCCACTGTACCTGTGGCTGACACTTATTTGTTGTTTGAATTTGCATGAACCATTTCTCCTGTTCCACAGAGTACAGAGGAGACAGCTGGTTGAGTCCTTAAAATGAACGTGCTGGTACCAGAATGATGGCCTATGCGTGTGTTAAAGGTGGTCTCCCTGGGTAAATAAAAGGTTGCTCATTTATTTATGATGTAAAAATCCACTGTGCATTTGGCTGAAAGAATCATCAATTATTTATTCAGAACTCCTTGTTTCTAAGGGAAGCTTTTTATGTGCACAGGGGCGTGTCTATTTTTATTGTTTAAAACATGTCATTTTCCTTTTGATTGTGGTGGATGTTCCATCTCAGTGTGTGTGGCGTAGTGGTAACCCGTACATTCAATAAAAGATCTCCAGCTTACTATACCATTTTCATGTGAACCCTCTGTCTCCTTGTAGTTAAATGCCCGGGTACCCTGGTAGGTGGGTATCAGGAGTTTATTCATTCACTAGAACACACAAAATTACTGCATTGCTCAACCACTGACTATACTCAGGGAACACATTTTCTTCAGGCATTACTGACTGATCCTAGGCCGAGTGAGGATGCAGTTAGAATTCAGTTACTGCTTGCTGCACTTTGGAGCCCTGAAGCTCTATCACATCACATGGCCTGGTCAGATGTCTGGCTTTCATGTGGGCAGTGTAAATAGTTGAAGTAGAGATGTGCACAGCTGGCTTGGTGGCCCTCCGGAGGTCTTTCATTTCCTATTATAGACACAGCAGCCCCCCAACACTCAGATGGTTGTGAGGTCAGTGTGTGCAGGAGGCAGAAATTATACCCCGTCCAGCCAGCACTGGAAGCCTTCTTGACATGGATTGCATGATGTTCTCCCTCATTTAAGGTGTGAGCGACTGGATGGTAAAAACTAATCCAACACAGCTCTCAGGCACTTGTTCAGTGCCATTAGCAAAGCCTTGCATTCTTCACAGCACTTCCAGGTGGCAGCACTCCCACCCCAAGGCCTCTGTCTTGATTTGAGCCCGTTCAGGTGCAGCGCCCATACAGCTAAACAGGTTAGCATTCCTAAGCATTAGTCAAAGGTTTTCTCTCATGTTTACTCTATGACATCTCTGCTAACCCAGGCAGCTAGGACATTTCACTGTGCCATCTTAGGACAAGAAAATATTCCAGCAGCTACAGCAAGAAGAATTGAGTCAACGTTGGGCCACAGCTACTTTTGGCAACTCCTGGTGGGAACACGGGTTTGCAAGCATAGGGTTAGGGAGTTGCATAGAACTCAGCCTTCTAGCTTCAAGGGAGTCCATGACTGAGCAAGCGTCTTCATGAACACTGAAATGAGCAAGTAGGCGAAAATATAGTTTATCGTGCCTCCACCCTGGGTTTCATAGGCTGGGAGGAGAGACATAGAGAGAAGAGAAGAAATTGGAGACGCTCCCTACTGTCCTGACTCTGAGACAGGGACAGCCGAACAACACCTATTGAGTTAGAGAGGCAAGGTCGTGATGAGCTCCTAGAGCTTGGGCAGGTGAAAAGCGTTTTCCCAGGTGTCCAGTAAGGCAGAGAGCTGTGGAGTGGAAAGGGCTGTGATGCCTGCCTCCTGACCTCTGAGTCCTTGGAGCACAGGAATGGCACCTGAGAATGGCTGAGTGTGTACATTCCCCTGAAAATTTCAGAAAATGCTGAGGGAGACCCAGGCTTAAAGAAGCTTTTGGCCAAGACAGAAGGATGAAACAACCAGCTAGACAGTCAAGTAACTGGAGAAGTGAAAACAAGAATAGCTCAGTTAATGCCAGTGCTGACCCATCCACCCAAGTCAACAGCAGAAATCCCACCCTGACGCACATATTCTCTCTCACAGGTACAGCCGTGTGCCTGCTTTGCTATACATTTACTCTGATACTTCAAGAGCCAGGAGAGAGAGAGAGAGAGCGAGAGAGAGAGAGCCACACATTCAATTACCTACGTCCTGAGTTCTTTATACCAGGATTTTAGCCTTCGGGGACTACAGAAGGGTTTCAGATATTTAGCTCTTATTACCCATTGACACCAAGTGTTACCAAAAAATAAGGTCAGCCATAAAAAATAAAGTCATCTGTCTGGCAACAGTGACTTTGGGCCTGAGATTAGTATTTGTTCCTGGATCTAAACTGTGGCAGTAATGTGGGGGAGCAGAGAGGAATTTTCCCATTTTGCTCGTTGCTCCTGAGCTTGTGGACCTCACGTGTCCAGTCTTGTGTACTGTATGTTTCACTTCTTTCCTTTAGTCACCTACAGCCACATTTCTGGTAGTTTAACTTCAAAGCAAGAAGAGAAACCGCAGAGATCTTTACAAGTGACTCAAAATGCAGGGAAATCCGTGAGAACGAATGTAGATGCTTCTTACTTGTAGACTCTTCTCTTGCCTCTCCGCCCAATGCCCAGTCTGGCGTGGTAATTTGTGTTGGCTCTTCCCTAAGACCTTGTCTTCTGGGTTGGCCTTCCACGTGGCCAGCCTCCAGCTACCAAGCGACCGGCTACCCTCGTCACTAGGCCCTAACTCCCCACGGCTGATGGAATACCACAACTCTGCTTTGATGGAAACCATATGTTTGTGACTTCATGTCAGTGTCAGATGGCAAGAAATGGAGCAGAAGCTCTGAGTACTTGTTCCAGAGTGTTTGCTTACCCCCAGCCCACAACTACCAGTCCTATAAACTGCCAGTATTATTCATGGCTGAGCTCTGGGTACAAACGTGCCTTTTCCTAAAACCAGCAACTGCTCTTGGTTCTTCTAGACAAAGACTCAAGTAGTCATGTCCCACCTGACGCAGCTCATGCATCATGCCCTCTCCTCAGCATTGTACCCTTAGGGAACGGCTCACCCAGGCGGCACTGGGAATAAATCTGGGCTTTGTTCATTACAGTTGTGGAAAATACTAGTCACGAAGCCTCAAAGTCACCCCCAGTGCCTGTGGCTGATTATAAACAAAGAGGGGGGCTTGAGATGGACAGAGCCCAAGCCAGGACCACCATCTCAGGCTTGAGCATAGGAAGGGCATAAAGACCCCCATTGTTTACAGAGAGCTTCTTTGATGCCCTGTCAGGAAGCCCCCTTTGCAAACAAAGTCGCCTCTGCCAGCCCTTGGGGACCTGGGGAATACATTCCCCCTGCCTTTGGTCTGTGTGTTTAGACTCATGCCACACCGAATTTCATCTGGGAGGAAAAGCTGTTTCAGATGACCATGAATAGCAGCTTTCATCAGCTGTCACTTCCCATTACAGCTGGCATGATATGGAAATGTGCTAGAGGCTGCTGGGGACTGGAATGAAAGCAGACCTTTACGTTCTCAACGTCTAATGACTTCATTTGTTCCTTTTTGCAAAGTTAATCTGGCCATTGCTCCTTCTCTCATCCTCTTTCCTAATTCCATCTGACTATTGGGGTCAGAAAAATTGTGCCAAAGCCTAGCACTTGGAGGAAAGAAGACGCCTACAGAGGTTATTTCTGGACCTCACCTTGGTGGTCTACTCCTTGGAACAAGCAGTTAAATACCTTAGCTTCTTCCCATGGACCTGGCCTCAAAGAAACAGGATACATTTTCTGTAGTATAACAAATATTGTAACAGCCCCGTGGGTGGATGTTCTGTGTCATGTATGTCATTAGGAGTACCAATTGGTTCATTTTGGTACTGATTGCTAAACATGCTTTCTAAAAAAAGAAACAAAAAATTCCCCCTAATCTGGACCATATTTGCAGGGCTGACAAATTTCAGGGGTGTGAATAATCTCACTGAGACAGACTTCAAGTTATTGCAGTCCATCATTGACTGTGAAGTCAGAAAGAGATATAAAGAATTGGCCATTCCAAGCCAGTGGGCGTGGGCTCCAACACGCTGCTAACCGCCAACCTGTTGGGTGATTACACAAAGCTGTGTGATGGCCATAGCATAGGAACTTTTGGTTGAGCTGTTTTCTTGGAGCTCACCTAATGGTAAAAAGGGTCCTGATCCAGGTGATGAAGGGAGAAGGTGCACAGGATGTGATATGGCCTGAATCAAGTAGCATAACATAACTCAAGACCAAACAGGGGGGACAAACCATTCTTTGGCCACTGAAGCCCGCAATGTAAACAGGCCAGCCTGGCTGTCTGAATTATCAAAATCTCACTGAGATAGGACCATAAGAGGGAGGAAAAGAAGGTGACAAGATTTATTCAGCCAACCCTGTTAGAAATCTCCGAACTGTATTGTGCTGTGCAGGCAAGAGAAGAAGTCTAAACATTTTTGAAAAAAAAATGATCCTTAGCAATTATTTTTTATGTAAGTTGCCGTGGTTAAAGCAGCTTTGTATGAGGCCAACTCTACTCCTCTGATTGCTATAAGGCAGGATTTAGGCAGGGTTTATTTGAAGATTCTTTAAGATTTGTTTAGTGACTGCTACTTGAAATGCTATCTGCGAGCTGAGGATGAGGGAATTCAATGGCTTTGAAGTGATCTCAGGTAAATGCTTCCAAATAGGGGTACTCGCCCTGCATTGTGACAAAATGGTCTAATTGAGGCCTCTTTAAAGGAAATGTAATTGCAAAGTAACCACAGAAGAAGAGCATCATTTTCCCTACATGTGGCACACACTTAGCCACAGTGTGGGTCCCCATCTTCATCCTGATTTTATATCATTGTCACATGTGTCTATCTATTTCTATCCCAGAGTGAAACTAGTCCTGTGTTCAGGGAAACTGTGATTTAGGAATATAACGCTTGTCTATAAATAATAACAGAGAGTTTGGAAAGACTCAAAAGGCCTCAGATGAAGAACCCTGGAAAGAAGGAGATAGCCTGAAGTTATGGACTCACTGGAGAAGAGACAATGACAAGCAGAGTCTTGAATGTGGCCCTGAGGGATTGACAGCATGAAGACTCAGGGAGAAATCAGGAGGTGAAGAGGAGGACGGTGCATCCCAGAACTTTGGTACCAATGTACTGATGTTCAGCTGAGATAGGCCCTGAATAGGAACTGGGACAGGGAGGGAGAAATCATTGAAGATAGCAACACGGAAAAAATAAAAATCTTGGGAAGACCAGATCGCGGGAAGATTTCAAATGATAGGTGCGAGTAAATAAATAATGACCTAATACAAATTTCTGACCAAGATAAAGACACTCAAAAGTTTCTGGAAGATTATTCTAGAAGATTATTAGTCTGTTAAGTCAGGAAGACAAAAGAAATAGGATCCTACTTCAGTAGTTTATCAGATAAACAAGCAAACACTGAAATGCTGTCTGATAAGATGCTTTTGTATTAAAGGTATTAAAAGGGTGAAACTGATAGGACATCTGGCATCAACAAAAAGGATATATGAGTGCTGCAGTGCCAGCACTGGAGGTAATGTCCTTCTGCCTGGACACTCGGCCCAGGCTTGGGTGCCTGCCACAGGAGAAAGGTGACTCCGACGTAGGCCAACTGCGTACAGTAATACAGATGAGGTCTAGATAATCCAAAGAAGAGGAGATCATAGGATTCATTCCTCAATTTTTTTCTTTGAGCTTTTATCTATAAAATTACCATCTGTAGGTTGTCACTTCTATTGTGAATTTCTCTTCCAAGAATAAAACTAGAAAGAATTTCAATACATTCATCAGGATTGTTGAAAAAAATATAAGCACAAAACTATCTAGTATCATGCCCACCCTGTAATAATTGGTCAGCATGTTTTGCTAACACGATTCACTTGAATTTGAAACTCTGAGCTGCAAAGTCCCTGTGGTTGTGTGTCTGTTATACGCCAGAGGTGCTTGGAACAGCTGCTGAGAATGAAGGCTCTAGAGCCAGACTGTCTAGTTTGTAGATGGGCTCTGTCCCTTGCTCCCTTTGTAACTTTATACAAGTACTTGGTTTTCCAAACCTCAGTTTCTTCTTTCATAAACTTATGTTCATAAGACACGAACTACAAAAAGTAGTTGGCTGCACTAATTGAGTCAACAGTACATTTATAATAGTGTCTAACACGTCAGAAGCACTCAGTAAAGATTAGCTGAGGATACCTATCTTTCTTTACCCAATATTTTCTTTTGCCTTTAGCATATGGAAGTTTAATGTCCTGTAACATCTAGAATGGAGCCAGGACTTTTTTTCATGTCTGAAATCTACCTGTAGCAGTGTAATCCCTAAGGCCTGCCAGAGACATGATTTTCATTAAGTTCATTTCCGCTTATGAACTCTGTCAGAATCATCTTTGTGTGGCTTTTTGGAGCTTGTATGCTCTTCCTGAGCCTTCAGACCCCATTCATTAGTGTGTCCTTTGCACTTCCTTTTCTGGTAAGGCCAGATCATCTTCCTCAGGGGGATGTGGAGATGGGAAGGGAATGCGTATGACAGTGTATTATTTAACAGGAACATAAAGAAATATTCCCTTCAAAAACACATTTCCTTCATGGTCTTGATGTGTATCTACTTCTGTTACAAAACAGCGGACTTTGCTTAGTTCCTGTCACCTCTGTTCTCTGCTCACGCAGCATCCCAAAGAAACCATCAGCCCAATAAGAGAGTGAACCCAGGATGCTACGGAGATAGAAGCACATTTGTGTTTGGTGAAACTTTTCAAACGTGAACTTTGGCAGAAAAAAGTATTGAAGTGAATTATTGTGCCTAAACCAGGAGCTTCACTGGGAATGTTCTTCCTGTCACTAATGTTATGAAGAAATGAGGCTCCATCTCTGTCCTCATTACTTACTCATTGCTGGGATAGAGTACCAACATCCACAGCTTAAGGAACAAGAGATTTGTTTTGGTTCACAATTTCAGAAGGTCTCACACAGTCCGATGATGGGTGGCTGGCAATGGTGGAAGCACTTGGTCAGAAAAAAACTCAGCATGGGAGACAGAAAGCCAAGTCAGGGAGGAGAAAGTCCATGTCTGGAGATGTAGGTACAGAGCTTTCCAGGGAAGAAGCTGTAACAATGTTTCTTCTTCCTTCCTTCATTTATTTCAAGTTGCCAGTTAGACCAGTTTACACACAGGGTGAGTGACTCAGCCTCACTTCTTGGCCCACAAGTCAATAACACACACCTGAAAGACCTTCCCTGGGCCCCTCCCCTAATCTCAACATGTTGACACAGTCCCTCCAGGTCAGGCCCCCAACATCTGCCCCTTCCAGCTATGTGCCACCTCCCAGGATGCGGTTCCACAGATATCCCACTACACCAAATACATGAGGCTTTTGGGGGCCATTCCTGATTCAAACCAACAACAGTTTCTTCTGTTGGATGCACTACAATTGGCTTAAAATCAAAAAATAGAAGAAAGTTTACACATAAACAGAACAATCAGGATACAGATCAAATTGCCACATGCAGTAGAAGTTTAATATGTAGAAAAGCAAGGGTGGAAACGTTAGTATCATGTGGCTCCCTAAAAGACTTCCTTGCTGATATTAAACCTTCTCTTATGTGATGCATTGATATTAAAAGTTCAGAGAAGGTGGTCTAGTTGATATATGCAAGGTGTATTTCCAGAAATTGGAGAATAGCCTCCTGGGATTGTGTCTGAGATTATAGCAGCCATCAGATAAGAGTGATATCCTTTAGGATAAGCAACACTCAGAGAGATACCAGCACAAAAGATACACTGAATCCAGACACTAACCAAAAAACGACTTAAAGAGGAAATCACTTAATATCCACCAGGGTCAGATTTAGAGTATTAATGATCATTACATAAACTTTGGTAAAAATTATTTTTTAATTCTCCCACCTATTTACTATTTCTAGTACTTCTGTAAATGAAAAGAGGAAGACATGGAATTATGTCATTTACCCAGTTGGCCAAGATGTGTTCAATCCTGCCATGGTTGACTCTTTGTAAGAATGACTTGAGGCCTCTTATCCATGAGGAACTTGTGGGATTGAGTGATATTCTCACGGTGGTGAGCACATCCCAGAATAAACCAGGAGTTAAGAGGTAGCAACTCACTGACAAGATCAAATCATATGCCATGACCTGGACTTCCTCATCCCTTTCTAAGCTTCTTTTGGGAAACACTTTTTTTCCAAATACTTCACCTCCATCTGTTCTTCCCTACCAAAATGAGTTTGGCAGGCAGCAAATTCCTTCTATCTTTAACCTTTCTAACTGCTACAGCCAGAACTTTTGTTTGTGCTAGATTCTGATTCTACAGATCATAGCGATCATTTCTCAGTGTTAACAGTAGTTGGCATGAGTTGTGACTTGTGGCTTGAAATAAGTAATCCAAAAGGCCCGGTGGCTCAGCCTGTGATCCCAATTCTCAGGGAGGCTGAGGTAAGAGGATGGCAAGTTTGAGCCCAGCGTCTGCAACTTAGTAACTTAGTGGGACTATGTCTCAAAATCAATTCCCCTCCCCAAAAAAGGGCTGGGAATGTAGCATAATGCAAAGGCCCAGGGTTCCATTCTCAGCATGCAACAATAACAAAGAAAAGAAAAAGAAGTACAATAAGCCTCTGCTAGCCACAATTTTCTGACCTATAGCCAACTTCAGTCAGAAAATATTAAGAAAAAATTTCAGAAATAAATAATTCTGAAGTTTCAACTTGCCATTCTGAGTAGTGAGATGTGTATTCCATCTACCAAGGCAACGGAAGAAAGAGAAGAGTCCACCTCCACATTTGTATAGCTTTTACTTCAGGATATTTTTCTGATTATTCTACTATATTATTAGTTGCTAACCTTCCATTGTGTCTAACTTATAAATTGAAAAAACACAGTGTTCATGAGGTTTGAAACTCTCTGTAGTTCAGGCACCAACTGCAGGATGTGGAATGTGCCCCCAAAGGAGAAAGCAGGGCTGCTAGAATATTGTAAAGAATGCTGTAGGCCGGTGTTTGAACTAAACCCAATCAATGTGCTACACAATAAAGCTGCATTTATTTCTTTTCCCAGACCTAAAACCTCAGTTATTAGTTCTGGATGCCTGATACCTTCATCCAGGGTCCACTGGTATGTCAGAATCTATGGGGGATTCAGGTCGGGTTGAAGCACAAGTCCAGGATACTTCGGTAGAAGCAGACTTCACTGCATAGCTGGCCTCCTAGGCAGCCTCACACCCCCATGTCCAGTGGCAAACTGCTGATTGGCGGCCCCATCCTCCTTCCTCCACTCCTTCCTTCCTCCTGCGCGACCCTGCTAGTTAAGGCCTTGCTAATTGGCCTGAGGTAACTTCAGTATTATCCTAGTCTATTTTAAGTCCTGTGCTTCCTAAATCAAGAGAGACGACGTTCACTGAAACGGGTTCTTAGAGTGCTACTTTGTCATCCGCTCCCTCCTCAGCTATTCTGGGGTTCCCTGCGGGACAGAGACCCCTACAAGAATCAAATGTAGAGTTGAGCTTATAGCTTGAGCAGCTTGAAATTGTGGCTTGAAATTTAGTGGCCAGGAAGCAGGCCATGGGGGCAAAGGTGAGCTACTTTGGCACAGCCTAGGTTTCCAAAGGTAGTTCAGGATTGACATTCAGATGTCATAGGCAGTGGTAACTGGAGCTTTGGAATGATTAGTGGTGATCAGCAACATCTAAGGAAAGTCTTGCATTCTCCCTTCTCCGTCATTCCTTCTACAGGCTCAGGAAAGTGTTGTCAATGTGCTACTGAACAGTTTGCAGCTGTTGGAGTAAAGCTAAAAGCTGCTGGTTTCTTGCAGACAGCCTACCCAGGTTCTCTTTTTTGTTTCCAAACTATTAATAGAATAAGAAAGGTGCAGAGAGTATTTTTACTCATTCCTTTTGAAGGTCAAGGAAATCCCTATAATAAAAGATAAGGGTTACTAGTTGGGCCATCTGGGGCTTAAGGAAGCTGGAACAGTTCACTCCTAAAACATTGTTATGAATTCCCAGATTAATTTAAATTTAAATGTGAAAACATTAGTGAAGATTTTCTGTATCGCATTGGACACTTCATCCAGAATCGTGAGCCTTTGTTTGTGCCCCTGGCCACTCTTACTGAATTCTCGAATGTTGGCTCAGGGAAGAGCAAAGGATTGCATTGTTTTGCTGTCTTTAGAATTATGCGTTGTTACAAAGCTTAAAAGTTAATGCATCTTCTTCTTGTTATTGTGAAAATAGTAATGGAGGATATAGACAAAAATTGGGGTTCAAACAGGATTTTTATTGTGATGACAATTGGAATCGCTGCTTTCATTCATGTTTTCCATTCTTTCCAAATATTTTTTGTTTGGAGCATAGAAAAAAGAATAAGGAGAAGAAAAGAAAAAGAAAGAGGAAGAGAAAAAGCTCCAAGAATTAGCCAACTTCTTTAGGATCATCCCATTTTCCTTGTCACAGCCCTTTGTAGTGTGGAAATGTGTGACACAAAGGCACAAGGAGAAGGACAGGGGGTGTCGACCAGGTCTAGATGGACGTTGAGACTCAGAGAACTTCATAAATCTCAGAGGGCTTCTATGCGTGTCGGCAAACCCTTGGCCACTGGTCCACAGGCCAAATTGCAAAGCATCATTCCTCAGAGACCTTCAAAGTGTGCAGCAAGACAGTCCCTGTGGGTCAGCTGGCTCCAACTTCTACTGCCTTGTGGAAAGGAGGACGCAGTGCTCATCCATTCCTTTTGTTTTTACATTGTGAAATAGAAATGCAAATAAAAAGATTGTGACAATGACAGTCATTAGCTTCAACCTGAAAATGGGATAGGAGCCTATGACCCTTTCTTGCTCTGAGACTATAGCTCAGCCCACCAGAACGGCACTTATTGCAAAGAGCATGACAAAAAATATCTCTCTTCATAATTGTTCTTGAGCGCAATGAAGCAGAAACAGAAGGCAGGTCTTTCCACTCCTGGCTTCACGGCAGTCCATCCCTCTGTACCACTGGTTTTAACTAGCGATTGGGGCAGGATTTATCGGGGAAGATGGCTGTGATATAGGACGCTGGTGAATGAAGGTTTCCCGGGGGCTGGGGAGCTTTGTACCGACGGGGGCAGCCCAGTGCAGCATAACAGATGTATTTCCTGCCCTGCTTACTTCGCTTGGGTTCTGTAACCAAAGAGGTCCCTGATGACACATTCCTCCAACACTTTTAAAACCACATTTCCCATGAAGGTCTTTCTGAGGTGAAGTAGACGTTAACGTGAAGCATAGTGAGGAGCCCGGGTCAGGTTGCACTGGGAAGTTTGTTATGATTGACACAACGCTGCAGACCCTGCAGACAGAACCACTCTGCCGCAACATGGGAAGGTTAGAGCTAAGCGAGTTTGCCAGTTCCTTCTCTTGGTTTGTCCCTGGGGCAGAGGCAGAGTGAGGCCTGCGCCCCACAGGAAAGGCTCTGTTGGTGGTCACATGGGTCTCCCCTCTAATTCTTCCCCAGGAGGGAGATGCTTAGAAGGCCTGAATGATACTGGTTCTCAATGATTGCTAAGATGTACCCAGCACGCACCTTATACTGGACACAACTTTAAGAACCGTAAACACACCATTCTACTAATTTTTATAATTCTATGAATCTGATGTCTTTATTGCCTCCAATTTACAATTGGAAATGAAGCAAAATAAAAGTGCTATAATCGGTTTTTAATCTTTAGAGAACTTAGGTCATTTCTGAGTATCTGTATGTTAATTAAAGCGCAGGAGTACCCAACCACCCCTTCTTGGGAGGACCAGGCCACAAAGATAGATGAACAGAGAAGAGCAGGAGGTGAGCCAAGAGCCAAGCCTCGCTTCCTGTTCCCGTGCTCCTACTAAGTTGCTGCCGATGGCCAGGAGGCAGGAGGTTGTTCCCCACTCCTTTCCTGCTGCCGATCGCCATTTCAAAGCTGTCCACAACAATCTGTTGCATAGATAGTGTCCTGTTCTTCTCACCAGTCCTTGGGAGCATAGCATTCAAATAAACAGGTTCCTCTTGTCAAAAAAGATCGGAACACCACTGGGTTAAAGGACTGGGGATCTTGTGGTTAGGATCTGGAGTGTCCCCCAAAAGTCTCATGTATTTTAATGGAACCATGTGATGTTGGTGGATTGGGGTCTGGTCTGGAGGGGTGAATTGCAGTTAAGTTAGGATTAACGGTGTGTAGTGGCCACACCTGGACTCAGGAGGGACTGGTTACTGGGCGGAGACCTGAAAGGATACATAAGCCGCACCTGCCTTCCTGGAAGACTAGGACTAGTCTCAACTAGCCTCAGCTGGTCTTCCTGTTTGTCCGGGGAAGCTGCCTCCACCTCTCTCTCTGCCATGTACTTCGATTGTTGCCGGCCACCCCTGAAGGGACTGTGACCTTCGAGACTATGAGGTAAAATAAACTTTTCCTTTCCTGAGCTGTGGGTGTTGGGTATTGAGTCACAGCAATGAAAAAGTAACTAAGACAGGGGAGCTAAAATGTGATAGTTAGACGTTAAAGAGAAAACTGTTGTTGGAGATCCCGGTGATTCCTTCAATTTCCTCCCTAGCTTCTTTTCTTGTTTATCCCTTTAAGGCTCTGCGATGAGATTTATGCAGAGATGGTAAATAGGTTTCATGGCATGTAACAGCTTCACAGTAGCTTCCTGAAGCACAGGCTCATGAGGGGATCTCAGGGGAAGCTAGGGCCCACTGTGCCAGCATCTTCCTGTTGCCTGTGGTCATGGCACCAAGCAAACAAAGCAGGTGAGCCACATGCTCATCCCCACAGCAGAGCACAGGTACTTCTATCGGTACTTTCTGTGACGTACTTGAGGTTTGTACCCATCTAACATTGATGCGGATGTTTGGTCCTCGTGTGGTACTGCTGGGAGGTAGTGCTTTTAAAAGGTCATTTGACCATGAAGAGTCATTAATGTTTTTATCTAGGGAGTCAATTCCTGCTCTCATAAAAACTGGACTGGGGTTCTGCAAAAGCAGATTTTTTTGTCAAGCAGCTTCATCTTTTTCAGGTCAGTTCTCACTTTGTCGTACAGTTTTCCACACATGGCCCTACTTACTCTTGCATGGACTTCTGTTAATTAAGGCCAGAGGCCCTCGCTAGAGGTTACACGTGAGGCTGCTCATTTTAGAACTTCAGCCTCTAAAAAATATGAGGTAAACAGAGCTCTCTCTCTTTTAAACTATACAGTCTTGGGTATTTTGTTATAGTAACACAGAATGGACTAAGTATTTCATTAGCGACACAAAAACCATAAATTAATTCACCCATGTATATATTATGAGACATTTCCCTGTGTTGGCATGGTGCGGTCTTGTGTCCTCACATCACTAGACACCAATAATCCTGTCCAATATTAATGCTGGAAATTCAAAGAGGAGTTTCAATAGATGTAAGCTCCATTCTGAATTTAATTTTTATTTTTAGCATATAAAACATACATAATTATGTGATGGAAAAGGGGACAGAAAATAGGGCTTAGTGATGTGACTTGGTAAATACATTTTAATTGGGATTTTCCCATCTCAGACTTAAAAGTTAATGCATTGTTACTTTTCTCCATAATTTTCCTGGTCTTAGTTGAGTAGATTAGCATTAATATTCAAAATAATTTCCAACTTAAATTAAAAGAATGGAAAAAGTAACAGAATTGAAAGAATTTATCCAAAGAAATTACTCAAAAAATGTTTTGAATGACAAAAACTTAGTAGGTGTTGTAAGAAATAATCAAGAACTATCAACATAAAAAAGAAGAAGTTAATTTCCACTATGGAGAAAGAAACTGATGAATTCTTTTAGGTGGGAAACATTTGGAACGCTAAAAATATTTCACAAACTTGAAGGACATAAAAGCTGCCTTTTTGATGACTCAGATGTAGAAAATATTTGAGAGGCCTTGAAAGGATTTTTAAAATATTAATGATCATCAAATAGGGGCCCAAAATTTGGGACTTTGAGTGCCTCCTTAATATAACATATAGAAAAATATAATTCCTACTTCAACAAATGTGAGAAAAAAATGGTAACAGATTAATGGCAGCCACCACAAGCAGTCTTCGTTCAGTTCTCTTTCTGCTAGAGTGGGAAGAAAATAAATGAAATCACACAATGGATTAACTGAGCTAAGCCATCAAGGGAAGCTATTAATTTGCTTGTTCATTAGGAATCCTAATGTATTTGCAGAAAGCCGTGGGAAGCCCAGATTTATCTTTCAAAAACTGCAGGTTTCAATTTAAGAAAAAAGCACGAAAGCTCAAACTGTTCGACCAACTTGACTGACATATAAAATACTAATAGTTCTAGTCTATAATGCCAGGAGCTTTACAAAGTTTTATTTCATGGCATGTAAGTCCTTTTTCATGGTAAATATTTTCATATTGTGCCATGGATACTGAAGCCCAATTTCTTCATGTTAAAAATTTTCAACTATCAACATGAATTAATTCCTGGGCCTCAAAACACTCAGATAAACACAGCATCCCAGTTTGATTAACCCAATTTTTACAGTGGTTAAGGTTAAACAACATCCTTGTTAGCATATGAATCAGCTCTCCTTAGATCTTTCTCTAAAGCTTGTCTATTGAAAAATTAGCATCTTTTCAGTCACCACAGGACCACCCTTTCCCTCACTGAACAAAAACATAAAATGTGAATATAAATTGTTTCTACACTAGTGAATAACAGAAGTAGGATATGGTCTAAACTCTAAGTCTACCAGGTCCTTGTGTTCATCAGAGTAAATGGTAAATTTTTCTGAATAAAGCAAATAGTCATGTTACACAGGTATCGTTGAGCTTAGATGCTATTCAGTGTCCCAAAGGAAAATGAAAGAATGCAATTTTAGGAAGCTGATCTGGGCCCCCAAAGAGCTCTGCTTACCCTATGGTATTCTACAGCTGAAATGTGTCTAATTCATTAGGGTCCAACAGGCTACCAGTTTGATGAACTTTATGGTTATCCTTCTTTACAGCAAATAGGGAAGTCATTTAATCTACCCCCCGATGAGCAGTTGAGAGACAGAGAACTACCATAAGGATTTGTGTAATGTCATCAGACAGTGTCAGTCGCTAGCAGAACCCAGGTTCTGAGGCTGTTAGGGGTTGTTCTTCATAGAACAACAGAACAGCACAACTCCAACTGCGTGCTTTCTGTGGGATGATGTCTGAAAATGGAGAAGCTGAAGTGCTCTCCCTCCTGATCTTGACTTGTTTCTGTAAAATAGACAAATAAACTAGGAAACTGAACTTTAGGATCTGGAAACTTTCATTGCATATTTGAACAGTCTAATATTTCTAACAGGTAATGTAATTATCTCAAATTGTATGCTGTCTATGCTGAGAACCTGGACGTACAGAGGAAAATAGAAATACACATGTGAATAAACGTATTAATTTTCCAGCACCAAGAAACTAAACTAATATAAATACCCTGAGAATAGCTACCAGGAAAGCTGAAACGCATCCTACATGCTACAATCTCAGGCATTGATGTAAGCACTTCACATAACAATTCAATCCTGTAACAACTCAGTGTCATCAGTGCAATTATCGTCTCCTCTATGTACTTTAGAAACTGAGGTACAGAGAGATTAAATGTTATTATCGGAGTCACACAGCAATAAGTGGATAAATCCAGAATTGAACCCAGAAGCCCAGGTGTTTTGCTAATAATCTAATCTCAGCAACAAAAATGTATATTTAGTGTAAGGTTGGATGGACCTGTGAAGAGTGCCGTGTGATTTGAGAGTTTATTAACATATCTGGCCTCCCTAATCACCAGATGGTTAGACCTAGGCTGATCAGTTTTCTCTGGCATTACTAGCTAAAATTAAAGCATGCCATTATCTTTTCTTCAAAATGGAGCTACCAGGAAGTTGTCCCATAGTAGTGGTTTAGCCCTCGTTTCTTACACAGACACAGATGTCTCCCTTTGTCCGGTCACAGTGACTAGCTAGGGGCAAATGATAAGAGTGAGGAAGAGCAACTACAGAGAACAACTGAGGATTTAGGGGAGAATGAGATTTGGGGTATACTTAGGAGGAAAGGGAAGAATAGAGAAGCAATAGCGTTCTGTCACTGTGGCTAACGTATCTTCTCCAAGAGTCAAACAAGCCGAAGTGCAGAAAGATTTTATGGTGCCTAAAAGTTAGAAATTTCTTTAAGAAAATAACACAATATACAAAAATACTTCAGTAAAGAACCCTAGAAGGACTTGTACCATGTAGAATCTGAAGGCTGAGCTCTCTGTGCTTGGCAGTGGGCAGTGAGACAGATGCACGTGAGGCGGGAAACAGGACGATCTCCTGCTACCTGGGCTCCCTGTGTAGGCTTGAGACTTCTCGGGGGAACTTCTGATGGGAACAGTTCTTATGTACTGTCAATTGTATCAGGAGGAGCCAAAAATGCAAATACATTCTATTTAGAAGAAAAAAAAATAGATGTGCCAAGGAAAATATAAAGAAGCTGGATCCATTGGCACACATGTATAATCCCAGCACTCTGAGAGGCTGAAGTAGGAGAATCAGAAGTTTGAGTCCAGCTTGGTCAATTTAGAAACTTAGAGAGATCCTCTATCAAAATAAAATGTTTTAGGAGGACTGGGGTTGCAGCTCAGTGGGAAGACCCAAGATTTAATCCCTGGTACCAGAAAAAAAAAAAAAAAAAAAAAATATATATATATATATATATATATATATATATATATATATATATATATATATGTGTGTGTGTGTGTGTGTGTGTGTGTGTGTGTGTGTGTGTGTGTGTGTGTGTAGGTAACAAACACTGAAACAATGTGGAATGTTCTGTGGCTATGAGGACACAGGCCAACTTCTGAAACACAAGGTGAGAAAAGCAAAGTGGATGTGAATGTCTCTGAATTATTACAATGACGTTGGAGGCGGCAGCGTTCATGTTATGTATTTCAAGTCCACATAGGTGCAGTGTGAAATACTGTGGATGAGTGAAAATGAGGGCTAAAGTAAGCAAGGGCAGCTCTATCACCCCCTGGGTCCCTGAGACCCATTATGTGGGTATGGAAAAAAAAGGAGCGAAGAGGCCCAACTTGAATTGGGAAACTCAGCATGAACTCGGGATGTTTTATGTTAAATACACTCCATCACGTCCACCAAAAAGGGCCAGATACAAAGACAAAACCAGAGCAGTGAGCATCTTTTTCATCCATGTCATGGAATTGAAAGGCCATTTCCCCCTGGAAAGAATAAAGAGTTCTGGAAGAAGCAGCTGGCTCCAAATCTAGGTCAGAAAGTAAACAAAATGCGCTTGAGGCTTCTTGTTACACCAGATAGCAAGAGATCATCAAAGACCATCAGGACTGACGGTGCCAGAAGAACATGAGAGCATCCATGTGTAAGCAAGACAAGGATAATGAATTGGAAGTGCTCCAATATGCTTGAGTCTATCTATTCACAATATTGTTTGAAATGCATATTTTCTTTGCAGGATCACGTGTTATGATTTTTACCTGAAATATCCCCATAAAATGGTTGGGCTTCTGGAAGATGACTGGGTCATGAGGGCTGTCCCTTAGTCAGTGGATCAATCCATCAATGGAACCATAATTTGGAGGCATTCCTTAAGAGGTAAGAAAACAGGAGGTGGGATCTATGTGATGGAGGTTGGATCTTGGGGCTATATGACGTGGGGGACTATATCTGGTCTCTAGGTCCTGCCTCTCTGAGTCTTTACCGCGCTACTTCCTGTCTGCCACGAGGCAAGCAGCTGGCCTCTTTCATGCCCTTCCACCATGATCATCGACCTTCCCTAAGGCCTCCACTAACAGAACCAGCTGACCATGGACTGAAACCTCTGAAACTGTGAGCCAAAATAAAGCTTTCCTTAAAAAAATTACTAAGCTTCTCTTGCCTGGAGAAGGGACTAGACCAATGAGATCACTAAGACAAGACAATCAACTGAGAGGGCTACAGCAATGGTTCTAAAACAGAAGACCGCTATAGCTTCTCACTTGCCTTGGCAGATAGGAGCAAGGTTAAAGCTAAACCCCAGATTTTCAAGCAGCACACCACACTCAGCTACCGGGCACAACTGCAAGGTTGGAAGTTTCCTTACACAAACACAAGATGAGCTGAATGACAGGACTCTCTCCACGTCCGTGGTTTGGTTTTCTTTTTTGAGGTTTTAGCTATCTGTGATCTACTCCAATGCGAAGATAGTGAGAAATTCCTGAAATAAATGATGTTGAATTTTAAATCACATCTGCCCTCAGAAGTGTTATATAAAATCTCCCTCCTTCCCAGGATGCAAATCATGCCCTTGTCCAGTGTATCCATGCTGCGGATGCTACCCACCCTTTTAGTAACAATCTAGGTTATAAGATCAGTTTTGAGGTCTTGCTGTGCTTACGTTCAAGTGACTATTATTGTACTTAATAATGAGTCAAAGAGAAAAGTAGTGATACTGGCAATTTGAATATGCCAGAGAAAAACTATAAAGGGTTCTCTTTAAGTAAAATGGTTAAAGTACAGTAGGATACTTTGAGAAACAGAGACTATATTTTTTAAACTTTCATCACATTTTACCATAGAAATCTATTGTTATAGTTGTTCTATTCCATTATTACTTATTGCTAATGTCTTACTGTGCCTAACTGATAAGCTAAACTTTAACACGGGCATATAAGTAGGCCCTGCCTCCCAACCCTAGATGTAGTGTTTGCTATTACTTCTGGTTTTAGGGGACTACTATGTCAGAATTTGTGCTAAATGTTAAGGCTGGTGGAGCCTTAACGAGTGTGGCTGCCTGCTTTAGCCATGTGTTGATGGAAGCTCTTCCTGGAGACGTGTGAGCAAAAGTTTATTCATGCCAAACAGCACAGAGATGACAGACCAAACTAACAATTATACTAAAGTTCAACTTGGTGAACCAGTGGGTTTATCGGGGCTACATATATAAGTGTGGATGAGGGGTCGCTTGCAGGAACATGAATGATTCAAAAGCACTGCAACACCAAAAGGCCACCCTGCATAGGTGATGACTTAGTTACTTTTTCGTCGTTGTGACTCAGTACCTGACATCTACAACTTAGGGTGGAAAGATTTATTGTAGCTTGCAGTTTCAGAAAGCCACAATCCATTCACAGATGGGTGGCTGAAAAATGGTGGATGCACATGGCAGGGCTGGAGTGGGGGCAGGGCCAAGGCCAGAGCCAGAGCTCTTAGTGCCAAGATCCTCACAGAATGGTGGCACACAGAGAGACGGGGAGGAAGGGCAGAACCAGCCCTCGCCTCTTCAGGTCAAGCTCTAAGTTTCTGCCCCTTCCAGCCAGGACCCACCTCCCAACCCTACCCACTATCTATAGGCACAGGAGGCTTTCATAGAAGCTTCAAAGTTCTTCTCTATTCTTGGAAAGAGCCTTGCCACTCTCACACATCTCAAACTTTCCGAGACCTGCATGCCGTTTTTTATCCTACCTTTCTCCTGGGAATTGCCTTGCTGGGCAGCTGTTCCTCGTCCTTTATGTCTCCATTGAAGGGCAGGATTGGCCTCTGCCCACTGGGGTGGTATGAATTTGCTCCTGGTAACATTTATCTGACCTCCCCAGCAGCAAGATGCATGAAGATCCTTTTGCTCACAGTGACACCTTTATTTTGCAAAGTGAGAGCAATAAGCCATGACTGGGTTTGCTGTTACTTGTGGTGACCTTGCTAAGGAGGCTCAAGCCCTGTGTTGCCTGTGTCCTCAGGGAAAGGAAGAAATGAGAATGAATGAGGAGACATAAGCTTTGTTTAAGGCTGAACTACTCCAGAGTTTAGTTCAATGCTGTATTGTGTGAAAGAGATGTGGCCAGAAGGAAGTGGTGTCTTCATTACTTGTGTGATTATGTCCAGCAGTCAAAGACTTAGATGAGCTTCTTATCTGAGATGTTGGTGGTAAATATTTTTTCCCCCAGTCTGTTCTCTTTTTACAATGTTGATAGTTTCCTTTACTGTGCAGAAACTTTTTAGTTTGACAAGATCCCATTTGTTAATAATGGGTATAATTTCTTTTGCTCTTGGTGTCTTGTCAAGAAAAGCTTTGCCTACCTCCATGTCTTTTAGAAATTTGCCTACTTTGTCTTCCAGAAGGTTTAGTGTTTCATTTTTAATGTTTAGGTCTTTGATCCATTTCGATTCGATTTTGGTGCATGGTGACAGGTGTGTGACTAGATTCATTCTTCTGCATGTGGATGTCCAGTTTTCTCAGCACCATTTGTTGCTTATAACTAGAATATACAGGGAGCTGAAGAAAAGTAAGCCCAACAAAACAAAGAATCCTATTGAAAAGTGGGCAAATGAAATGAAAAGACAATTCACTCACAAAGAAATGCAAAAGGCCAATAGATACATGAAAAGATGTTCAACATCTCTAGCCATAAGAGAAATGCAAATCAAAACAACGCTAAGATACCATCTCACTCCAGAGAGAATGGCCTATATCAACAAGTCAAATAGCAATCAGTGCTGGCATGGCTGTGGGGAGAAAGGAACCCTCCTGCACTGCTGGCGGGAATGTAAATTTGTACAGCCCCTTTGGAAAGCAGTATGGAGAGCTCTCAAAAGACTAGAAATAAATATCCCCTTCGACCCAGTGACACCCCTTCTGGGAATATATCCAAAAGAGACCAGAACAACATGCAACAGAGGTATATGTATACCCATGTTCACAGCAGCACAACTAACAATAGCTAAAATATGGAAGTCACCAAAATACCCATCAACAGACCAGTGGCTACACAAACTGTGGTATTTGTACACAACGGAATACTATGCAACAATAAAGTCCAACAGGGTGGAGGCCTTTGCAGGTAAATAGAAGGAGCTTGAGAACATCATGCTTAGTGAAGTGAGTCAGAAGCAGAAGGTGAAACATTCAATGGTCTCTCTAATATGAGAGAGCCAGATCACAACTCCTTTGGAACTGAAGAGGAAAGACAAAGAGAAATAGGG
Organism: Ctenodactylus gundi; assembly: GCA_004027205.1. Taxonomy (NCBI): domain Eukaryota; kingdom Metazoa; phylum Chordata; class Mammalia; order Rodentia; family Ctenodactylidae; genus Ctenodactylus; species Ctenodactylus gundi. The sequence continues at coordinate 10,269 of PVKB01005038.1, read as the reverse complement.
GATAGGGTGGGGGAGGGGGAGGGAGGGGTGGGTAGGAGGAGAGAAAAAAGGAGAGTGGGAAAGCCCTTGTCTCCTTGACAAGATACGTATGTCCACAAAATGCCCAACCTCATTGTAAACCTTGATTTTTGCACATATACATATCAATAAAACACGGGGGGAAAAGACTTAGATGATTGTTTCAGCGTCTGGAGTAAGTTGCAGTGTCACTTGAGTGTTTCATACCATCACAATGTGACCCTGATATGCCGAACAAGGATCTGGCAGTACCACAATTTAAGATGAGATTGAGTTTGGGCTCTCTGGAAGGCTGGGGAAAAGCTTGTAAGGAGACTAGAGATTGTGTGTGCCATGGACAGTACTTTCTGTTATCAGAAAGAAAAGGCACAGGATAGTCAGATTTGGTGATTCAGATTAAAAAGGCTAGACAAGGTGGGGACAACCAAGACCCACTGGGTGAAGCTAGCTTGGGTTTCCAGGGTAAATGCTCAGGACGGCTTCCAAGACATGGAATGTTTGGAAGAAGGAGTCATAATAGTGATAGGGGTTGGAGGAATGGCTCAGCAGCTAAAGTGCTTGCCTAGCCAGCACTAAGTACCTGAATTCAATTCACCAGCACCACATAATATGGGCATGGTGGTGTACTTCTGTAATCCTACCACTCAGGAGGCTGAGACAGGACGATTGCTATGAGTTCATTCAAGGCCAGCCTGGGCTACAAAACGAGTTCAGAACCAGCCTGATTACAAAGTGAGACTCTGTCTCAAAAGAGAAAAAAATGAGAAAGTGATAATTGATTCCTGCTGTAGGAAGGATGGGGACAGGGGCAGCTGACTTCATCTGAGGAAGAAAGGGGAGGAACAAGCAACAGAAAGAGAGAAGCAGTGAAAAGCCAGCTCAGGTTCCGACAGGTCTCAGAGGAAGCCAAAGCAGGAAAGGGGAAGGCTGGAACTACGCTTCTGACTAAGGGCCGTAACCACAGCAAAAAGACTTTTGCTTTTATGCCAGGGATCATCCCAGGACCTTCACACTGAGCTACATCCACAGCTTGTTTTTACTTTTGATTTTGAGACAAGGTCTCACCAAGTCACTAAGTTGGCCCAGCTGGCTCAGCTCCCCAGAGTGCTGAGATCGCAGGCCTGAGCCACTGGGTCCAAATATTCCTTTTCTTACAACCCATTAGGATATCTATGACAAAATCAAAACAAAACAAACAGAAAGCAGGAGGTGTTGGGAATGATGCAGACACAATGTGGACTCCTGTGCATTGCTGGTGGGGACATAAAATGGCATAGCTGCTTTGCAGAACACTTTCACGTTTCTTCAAAAAGCCAGGCATAGATTCACCACGTGATCCAGGAAATCCCCCTATGTCCCAGGAGAAAGCAGAGACTCACAAGATGACGATAAGCTCATGTTCAGAGTGGTATTATTCCCAACACATATTCACAATAACTCTTCACAGTTGGGGCACAAGTAGAAATGGTACGATTATTCACTGAAAATAAAATGTCATCTACAGAGAGAACACAATATTATGCAGTCTTAAGAAAGAAGGAGATTCTGACACATGCTATAGAATGAACCTTAAGAACATTATGCTAAGTAAAATAAATCAGTTACAAAAGGACAGATATTATGTGATCCCATATCTCTGATGGTTCTAAAGTATTCAGATTCAGAGAGACACAAGACAAGGTGGTGGTCATCAGAGGCTAGGAAAGGAGAGAATAAAAAATTTTGTTTTTGGTGAGTAGAGTTTCTGCTTGGAATGATAAAGTCACTCTGGAAACAGACAGTAGCAACGATTCTACAATATATTGTGAATGTCCTTCACACACAGGATTATGCACTCAGTGGAGTCGACAGGAGACCCCATGAGCCCAGGCTGACCAGAGGGACTGCAAGGGCCATAGAGGCCGGGTCCTAATGCAGCAGATACACAGTCAATACTTACTCAACAATAATCTTCCTGCAAATCAGAGGCTAAGAAAGCATTTTATGGTCCAGTCAAGAAGCTAGAAGCCCTGTCTCATTACCCATTGGTTATCAAAGGTATGCGTTTGGACAAAGCGCTCACAAGCTATGTAGGATTCCTTTTTCTTTTGCAAAAGCAGAGAATGGTGCAGGCAGTGGGAAAAAAAAGAACAAATAAATTTCACAGAAGATAGTACATGTCCAAGGAAGACCACAGTCTGAACTGGATCAAGAGCTAATGGTTAAGACAGAATGAATGAGGTTCTTTATATTCTTTTGACTTTCAGGGTGAGGAGTAGTCTGAAAATTAAAAGGCTAAAAATGAATGAACTAAGATAGTCCCAGTTTCCAGTGGTTGTTAATGCCTTAGGGGAAAAAATCCAACTTTATAAAATCCAGAAATATATGGCCTCGGAATTCTGAAAGGGAAATTGTGTCATAACTTCAGGGAATGTAGGAAGACAGGGCAGTCATCAGTCCTACGACACTGACGAATGTGATTCTGCCACAGAGAAAGGAAAGGTTTTCCTAGGTGGCCAGCTAGGACTGATGGTTACTAATGAAAGCAGACTTTGGCCACAGTGTCTAGTCGCCTATGGGAAATTGAATGATTGACTTAATGATTATCATTTGGAAGAGACAGAAGAAAAATATCGATTGCTGACACCCCCTACTCATAAATATTTCCAGACTTGTCACAGTTGGAAAGAGCCAATAGGGCAATTGGTCTTCTTCATTATTTTTTAATAATTGAGAAAACTGAAGATCAGTGGTACTGACTGATTCATGTAATACTTTGCTATTTGTTGCTAAATCAAAACTACTCACAAGATTATGTTTAAGATATCATCGTGTGTGTGTGGGGGGGGTGGCGGGTACTGGGGATTTAACCCAGAACCTTCACACTGAGCTGTAACTTCAACCCATTTTTTAGTTTTGATTTTTATACAGGGCGTCACTAAGTTGGTAAGTTGCCCAGGCTGGACTCGAACTTGTAATGCTCCTGCCTCAATCTCCCAGAGTGCTGGGATGACAGACCTGAACCACACGCACCTGCTGAGTTTCATCATGAAGGCAAAGAAGGAGCCAATGAAACCAAACAGCATTATAAGAAAGGAGATAGGATTTTAAAAAGATGTATTGGATAACCCACAGTGTCGACTTTTAAGGTAGATACAAACATGAAATGCCATCTAAGCCTAATAAATGCACTTACCAGTGTGCCTGTATCCTTGGACTAGACTGGTAAATGGAGAAAAACGGAGGGCACCTCACATGGGAGGCAGACGGGCAGACTCAGTGAAGTTTCAGATACCCAGAAAACATCACATGCTCTGGCATGTGATGGGCACATGACAGTAAGAATGACTAAGAACCAGCCTAGAATTGAAGCAAGAATCCATTAACTCATATAAACACCCGCCATAGGTGTAAGAGAGAATGAATGAGCACAGAACCGACTGTTGAGAAACACAGGGGCAAAGGCGGAAGAGACATTACAACAAGGAGACAGAGCACGGGCATTGTGGCCACGCAGGAGATTGGTAACCTGAGGTCCAAGGCAGGATGAGGCTGGGCGAGGCAGGTCTGCTCCAGCGTGTCCGTGTACCCATTACATATGGCTTGGGCTAAAAGAATTTATCATTTTGTTGATACTGATTTTTTTAATTAATGACCTCATCAAATAGCAGGTGCCAAGGAGTCTACAAAGGAATTCATTATTTATGTCTATGTGCAAGAAAAGCCAGAGACATTCACCGCAGAATCTGGACAGTTGGAAGCCAGTACTGTTTGAGGTTTTTGTGTTTCTGTAGGACAGAGAGGGTAAGAAAGCCACATCCACACAAAGCTTCAAATTCCAAATGGGGAGGACTCTTCCTAAAATGGGAAGATACAATCTGGGGGACAATAAAGGAGATCAAAAAAGTAGGACAAATCCAAGCCATTCAAAATGAAAACTAAAGGGGTAATATTGGAGCCAGAGGGATACCAAAAGAAAACTAATAATTAAGAAATTGTTTGAAAGGAAAAGAGGAGTGTGAAAAAGAAAATCATGTAGAATAACTTTGAATTAAAGGTTTTAGCTACAAGAAAATAGTACAAGATAAAAATTCATCCAAAAGAGTAATAGAATGCAAGCGACAAAGGTGGAAAGAAAGATGCTAAAAATATGCAAGTAACTCAGCTGAGGAACAGTGTGGGGTTTGCAGAAGAGCCACAGAAGATCATATAAAAATATTTTGTAGCCTAGAAACAAAGGAAAAAGAAAATATATTCAAGCCTAAAGCAAGAAGTAAACATAATTTGACTCATTCTGTATAAAGGTTTAGTATTACTATTTGAGAATATCTGATTGAACTTTTTCTAACAGAACAACTGATTTGGGATTTAGGGGTCAGATCAAGTAGTTGCGACAAGAGTTGGCTTGGACTATAAAGGTATCCATTGATGGTACGTGGTCGGGACCCTGGCTCCTTTAGAGAAGTTAGAGTGAAACAACTCTAAAGTTTCTTTGCTTTCTACTGTTCTCTGGCTGACCAGCCATTGCAGGCTTGAAATAAAGAAATCTGAGCTTAGATAAGTCTTTCTGGGGAACAGGTGGGAGAACAAGCCTATAGCCCAGCCCAGAGGCAGACAACCTTTTAGTAGTGGAACACTGAGTGGCTGTCACTGGCCATGAGTTTAGTGTTGTGAGAACAGACACTGGAAGCCGGGCAAATGCCGTCCCAATAGCACCCGCATCTTCTGCCTACGACGTGTCCTCTCCTTTGACGTTCTGTTTCATTCACCCTCCTTTGGGACCTTTATTCTTAATGACGACACTACTACACTACATTCATTTGGCCTTTGTCTCCCTGAGTATCTGCAGAAGATATCCAGGCTGTCTTTCCTAGAGCAGAAGCTGAGAAAAGTTGTCTAATGGACCTCAGATTTTAACCAGAAATCTAAACAGAAAGTGGACATCATTGTGCATGGTGCATTTGAAGAGAAGGAAGAGTTGAGGTCACTGGAGACTTGGCTACAGGGGATCAGTGGACACCAGTGGAGTGGTGTGAGAGGGCACTAGAAAGTGAGAGAATCTTGGGAGACAGAAGGCAGGAGACAAAAAGTCCCATCACTCCATCTGCAATAAGGCTAAGACTCCATGGAGGTGAATACCCGAAGCTTACTGTTAAGTGACTTTGGGAGAGACCTGGAGCACATGGACAATGCGGCCTTTGAAATAATCAAAGTTAGTACCACACTAGAAATCTGGACTCATTGTGTGCCACTCAGCAGAATTAACCATACATGAAAGTATCTGCTCCTCTGAGTGTACTTAAAATCATACACAGGCATTTGGGGATGAAAAGGATCCATGACAGAAGGTTCTTTCCATTTATCATGACCTTTTATTTTGACAGTGAAACAAGACAGTAAGTTGTTGAGAATATAGCTACTAAAAGAACACCACCAACAGTTAGAAGCTGAACTGAAAGAAATCAGGTTATACCCTGAACCATACTAACATTTCCAAATATTCCACAGTGGATCCATATATTAGAAGCAATTTCTATTTTCAGTTTTATTTCCTCCCAGCATAACTAAACTCCATTATTTTATTACTTTGTGTATAACGTTGCATCTGCACTGCCTCAGAAATTTCCCAAGTTCATCCTTTTTCAAGCCTTAAAGGGAAGACCTGCCATTACAATATTCCATTAGGTAACAAGCAGATTCGCAATTTCTGTTTTCATATTCTTCCTCTATCTAATTGAGAATCTGAAAAGAAATCCATTTGCATGTTTATGAAGATCTTTCAAGGGTCACAAGCTCTACAAATTACACTGATGCTTTTTCAAAGAGGCCCTGAGTTGTAAACTCTTCAATGATTACACAATTCAATTTCTATTTTGAGGTTTACATTGGATTAAATTTCAGCACCACTTTTTCCACGTTTGGGAATCATAACCACTTCTCTTTCCCAATTCTACAAAAATTATGCACAAAAATCTGGATTTCCAGCGTTCAGCAACCTGAGAATATTTGTAACCATAGCACATCCATCTGAACGTAGTCACTTAACAGAAATGGAGATGCTTTCCTCTCAGCACTGTGGTTTGTTCAGGTGACAAGAAATGTCATCACAGTCCTGTCATAGAAGAACAGAGAAACTGGACTTGAACTTAAAAGAGCCTTTGTTTCATTGGAATGCCGTTTTCCCACCTAATGCACAGAAACAATCGTTACCCACTTGCCACAAGCTGTGCTCCATTGCAAAAGCCCAAGTCAATTTCATGCAGCAGCCCTTACGGCAAATTGCAACCAAAAACGCTGAAGTCCACAGTGTGATTTTAAAGGGGGAAACTCGAATGGTGACTGAATTATCCGGCAAGCATGATTTAGAATCTGACTTTTTTTTGTTGTTGTTGTTGAGACAGGGTCTCACTCTGTAGTTCAGGCTGGTCCTGAACTCACTCTACGGCCCGGGCTGGCCTCAAACACGTGGCAATCCTCCTGCCTCAGCCTTTCTAGTGCTGGGATTACAGGCATGCATCACCACACCTGGTTTATGTGGAGTTACGGGATGGGACCCAGGGCTTTGTGCTTCCTAGGCAAGTGTTCTAACCCCTGAAGTATGCATCCAGCTCAGAATCTGACTTTTGACCTAGTTCACACCCACACTTAGCTATGTGATTGAGTTAAATTCAAATTAAGCCAGCAATCTTAGCATGACTGACATTTTGGCTGAGAAAATCCTTAGTTATGGCATTTGTTTGTGTGTTATAAGCAGCAACTCTGACCTACACCCATGATATCCCAGCAGTACTCTACATTTGACCGTCGAGAGAGGAATAAAAAACTGTCTCCAGATACTGCCAAGATGCAAAATCACCATTTGCTAAGATACGTAATCTTTTTTTTTCAATTAAAAAAAAATTTTCCCCCATTTTACTGATATGCATAAGTGCAAAATTTAAGGTTTACAATGAAGTTGAGCATTTTGTGCACATACGTATCTTGTCAAGGTGACAAGGGCTTTCCCACTCTCCTTTTGTCCCTCCCCCTTAACCCTACTTTCCTCATGGGTAGAAAGACACTAACGAGAGGGGTTAGCTGATGTTTGTTTACAGGGAAATGATGCAACAGAAAGGGTGATCTGTTGCATGTATAGTAAAGCATTATTATTTTATAGTTATATAGTCACACACTTAATTTAAGATATCTTCCTGGGTATTTAGCAGGTCTTAGCTGCCAGAACAGAAGGGGGATTTGAAAGTGTCCCTAAAGGAAAATATCCAATGTCCCAGTGCAAAATCAAGTAAGAATTTATAGTACATCCATGTTCTGAAATCCTGTGTTTGAGTGCCAAATGGAGATTTGATCTTAATTACCATTCAGGGCTTTTTTTCCCCTCTAGATTTGAAGATCCTGTCAAACAAGAAAATTAGAGTGGGATTAAGCCTTCTGAAATAATGAATATCCATTCTCTAGAAGCTTTTTAGTTTCTAATGATTAGAATAAAGCTAACATGCCTTAGAAGTGATTAGGTTGTAAGGTATGGTCCTAGAAGCAATCTGGTCCTCAGGAAGCTGTGGTGGACCTTCTCTGGATACTCTCTTGCAACGCCATCTGTCCTCCACCTCCAAGGAAGTGAAGTGGTGGTGGGCGTGGCTTTGCAGGAGAGAGATGACAGGAAGGTGGCTGGAGAGCCCGTTCTGAATTGAAGTATATTATTTGATGTAGCTAAGTAGACAAAGAAAAGTGAGGTCAACTCCAGCAAAATTAGGTACCTCATTGTAGGCAGAAGTGGAATATTCCTGTTCTGCGTGAAATTTACAGAATTCTCACTCTAGCTTCTCAGAAGTTTTGCTGAGATCTGTAACTTTAAACACTCCTGGGAAATGTTAGAAGTTTGAAAGATTTCCTGAGGTGTTTTATGATCATTCACGTTTAAATGAATTTGAACAAAGATACCTATGTGCAAGAAGAGACTCCTGGCACACAATTCTGTTCTTTTATTTTTTCTTCCACAGATAGAAAGAGGAAGGTTACTGTGTGTAATTGATAGAGGCAATTGCTTCTTGGCCCAAGCCACTTTTGAATAATGCCTAGCAAACAAATGCTTACAATAGACCCCAAGTACAAACAAAAGTGAGTGAACAGAAACAGCGAGAAGAGTTTAAAATGAGTGGCAGCTAGTGACAATTCAAGTAGAACGAGACCAGGCTGGGGCACTGGAAAACTGAGGGCACAAAGTCAGGGGAATCACCTTGAGGAAGGTGACGTGGCCTCGGGGTTTGGCTAGTTTCCTTGAGCGAGAGATTAGCTAACCCAAAGGTTTAGAGCAATGACGAAAATGTCCAGAAACTTAACAGTTATTTTTTCCATCCCTTTCATCCTGTGTTGGGCTACTCCAGCAATATTTACATCCTTGACACTGCATCTATGATTAGTGTACAACCATACTGCACATTTTAAAACAACTTTAGTTTCCTTTGATTGACAACATTGGAGAAGAAACAGAATATTACTTCAGTAGACTAGAGTGTCTGGTCCTTTGAATTTTAGCAGATAAGGAAAATTTCCATGAAATAAGAGACATTTTGCTCCTGTGTTTAAACCAGCAATAAAATGTTGCTGACAGGCTAATTATGAGTATTTTATATATTTCCCGCATATGTGCTCCTCTCTAAACCAATTTAATTCCCATTAATGCTAATCTTGTTAATACCCACTCAGAGAGCAAAGGAACACTCTTAATAAACTACTGATTTATTTACTTGATTTAACTGGGGGATGGGCAGGCACAGATAGAGGAAACTTGTCGTTTTAATCACAGCTGCATTTTTAGACCATTTTCCAAATATTAATAATCATTAAATTATAAATGGTATGGAAAGGAAATGAAAAATTAAAGTGACAAAGTCATGGTCCTCCACCCATGAAAAATAATTGAGCATTGTATGGGAGTTGTCAATGGATACAGTATTTTAGCACATGCTCCAAGTTTCGATGTGAGCTATTACAAAGAAAGGTAGATTTTATTTCTTGAAGAAAAGGTAAAATATAGCTTCTTACTTGTGAGCTCTAATCTAAATGTTGTTTGTTTTCCTAAAAAACAAACAAACAAACAAACAAAAAACCCAAGCCAAATCAATGACTCGTAAGCCACACCTCTGTTAGGTCTGACCCTATTCCTAGCGCAGCTGACCATCCTGCCCTAGGCCTGGAGAGCCAGTTATGCCTCTCAAACCCAGCACCCATCTAGCAGTCCCATCACATGAACTCAAGGTACTTTAGCAGGTTACTAGATCATATCTGTGCACCTAAACACAATTATGTAATAGATGGGATGTCGTAAAACTAGCCTAGATCTCAGAAAGCAAAAAAAAAAAAAAAAAAGAAAAAAATCTCTTCCGTCGCTTCTCACATCACCCTCAAGTTAGCTAAGAGGTGCGGTTGTGTTATTCCCATTGCCCCTTGGAAAAAATGGCATGAATTAAGAAACACGGAGAAGACGAGGCTTTTTTCCCGCATTTATCGTCTAGCCTTAGAATAAGTCACCTAATCTCCCTGAGACTGTTTTCCTTACCTGTGAAGTGGGGCTAATGATCCCTATGTATTCCACTCTTACACTACATAATAGCATAAGGGTCGAAACTGTATTTGAAAGCACTGTGGAGCCTGAAAAGTGGTGTTTCACATACAGTGTTATTAGCCGGGAAATGATTAATGAGAAGAGTGGGACAGGGAAATAGGGACAAAACATAAATACAGATGATGACTTTATCAGGATCTTATATTTTTTAAAAGAGATAATTTGCCCTCCTTATTTTCTTGAAAGTTTTAATGGCAACTGATGCTTCACAACATCAAGACTGAAAATCAAAATTAATTATATGAATGAAGTTTCCTATTTACCCAAATGTTTGGTATTGGTTACACAGTAGGACTGGGCAAAAGCTAGAAGAAAATCTTTCACTGGGGGGAAAAATTACTGAAACAAGTATTTTCAGCACAAATATTAAACTGTTTTTTCTCCACCGATTGGTAAAAAAATATATTATATTTTGATATCTTCTTTCTTTTTAAATTATCTGTGTCATCCGTCCCAGCCAAAGTCGCGCCCGGTCATCTGGTAGAACTTGAGGTTGAAGGGCCGGTAGAACTCGCGCAGCCGCTGCAGCACCGCGCGGTCGATCTCGGGGTGGGTCCTGCCCTTCGTCTTGCCCAGGCAGTGGGGCTTGCTGCTGCCCTCGGCCTTCTTGAGGCACGGGAAGCCCTTGGTCTTGTTGAAGTAGAAGTGCT
>PVKB01005037.1:0-113561 GCA_004027205.1 Ctenodactylus gundi | reverse complement strand
GGGGGCGGGGAGAGAGGCGGGGAGACGGCGAGGGGCGGGGAGACGGCGAAGGCCGGGCGGGGCGAGGGAACGGGACAGGACAGCGAGGGAGGGGTGAGGGCACCTGGCGGCTGTCAAGGACGGACGGGAAGTGGGGCGTGGGGCGGGGCGGGGTCGAGGCCCTGCTCCCCGGCAAGCGAAGCTTAGAGCTGATATTTCCCCTTCGCGGGCCATACGTGAGTGGACACCACGTAAACATAAAAGTAGTTCCGCCCTTTTGTGGGATCATGTCACTGCTAAGGTGTCCTTCCGCCTCGAGAACATGCTTTCCTCTTCTGGCCAGCACCTGCCATTAAGTCCTCTTCTGCCCTTGAAGGACTCTGCTGTCCTCCCACTTTGTCAACCCCAAAGGCAGGCCAGTTGCCATTCTGGCCCAAGGATGACCCAGACCATTTGAGGTGGGTTTGAGGGAGGTGGGAAAGGCATGAGGCCTCCAACAGTGCACTTACAAAAGATGCCCAGGTAAGTTCTCTTGAATCAGGTCCTCACCAGTGAAGTTTTTGTTTGTTTTTTGAGACAGGGTCTTACACTGCAGTCCGGGCTAGTCCTGAACTCACTGTGTAGCCCAGGCTGTCCTCAAACACACAGCAACGGAAAAACACTAAGATAAACTAGCAATTGAAGGGAATTCTCAAGATGGTAAAAAATAATTTTTAGAACGACTCAGCAAAATAAAATTCTGGTTTATTGTTGGACAACATTGTTTCACACATACAAACAGACCAAAAAAAATTAATCAGCACCTCATAGACAAAAAAGAGGAGGAGGACCTTTTATGTTTGGCCTTTTTAACCATCTCATGCAAACCAGTTACTTTCTAGTACAACTAAGTACCTATACAGAAAAAGTTACTGGAACATTCAGAATGAGATTTGTTGTTGTTGCTTTTGCCTTTTCTACAAGTCTTCTTTTTGTCCTTTGAGATTATAATGAACATGGTCATACCACAAGTAAAGTCAGAAATAGGACAGAGAAGCTTCTGAAGGCTGGTTCATTCATAGGAGATCATTAAAAAAGGCTGACCCTTAAAATATTTGCAAAAATATAAAATGTGAATGAAAAAAAACTGCCCTGCTGCAGCCTCCCAAATCTTGGGGTTACAGGCATGAGCAACTACACCCGCCTCACACGGTGCTTGGGAGTTAACTCAGGGTCTTGTACTTGCTAGGCAAGCACTGTAACCACTGTCCTGTTCCTCCAGCCTGCAGTTTTATTTTTAACAAAAGAATGGTTAATAGCATACTTTTAAGAATGTGTACACGGTGGAATAGTTAAGCTACTTATGCATCTTTCGATTTTTTTGATAGCATCTAATCCATTTATCATAAGTTAACAAAAATTCTCTTATTATTATAAAATTCCCTTTGCTTTCTAATCACCTTCAATGTTAGGAAAGAAGACCTCAGTCCCTACTGCACTCTATAAAAAATTCATTACACTATGTCCATTTTAACCCCACCCCCTCAGGCATTGCGGGAAGACCAACTGCCATCTACTTCCGGAACGGGTCTGACCTCGGTCCTCTGAAATGAGTGGGAGAAGGCACGCGGCATTCTGGGAAGAGTTAGGAGGTGGGGTTGGAGTTGAGGCGGTTACCAGGGAAACAGAGGCAGTGACCTTTACCGGCAGTTTGCAGCAGTTACAAAGGCTGAGATGCTCAGAGGTCGTTGTAGAAGGGGCAAAGGATCTAAGAGCCCGTAATAAGACAGTCCCATCAAGAAGTTGCCCAGTGATGCATAGCCCCCAGACCCGGGAATCTGGATCGCACCCTCATATTCTTTGAAACTGGAAGTAAAATGAGGTGTGTCCTAGTGGTGGCTCACTATTGCTTCTCTAGTTTCTACCTCCTTTTAGAAAATGTAAGTTGAGAATCTTCAACTTATATTGTAATGTGTTTACGTGTGAAAGTAAATTATACTTTTTTATTGTGAATTTTTTTTAAAAAGCAATCATCCAGGTACTCAGAAGTGTATTTTTATGTTTGACCTATTGAATTCCTTTTCTGCATACATATCTCTACATAGTCGCGTTAACTTAGGAAAACTATTTCCTGTCCTCCTTTTTTCCTATGATGACACAATTATCATATTAAAATCTTAGCAACAAGAAGAAATTGAGGCCTTAATGTACACCTGTTGGCAGTGGGTTTGGATGCAGCATGTGAAGACAATTCTTTCAAGAAGTTTGGCCCTAGCTGAGCATGGTAGATCACATCTGTTATCCCAGCACTCTGGGATGCTGAGGCAGGAGGGTGGCAAAATGGAGCCTTGCTTAAGCAACTTAGGAAAACCTTGTCTCAAAAAAATTAAAAAATAAAAAAGACTGGGGATGTGGCTTACTGCAATGGCCATGGATTTGATCGCCAGTACCAAAAAGAAAAAAAGTTGGCTATAAAGGGAAAGAGATCCAGATGAGTAGCCAGATGAGAATGGCAAGTGGAAGGAAACTGGAATTTTTCCTTACATTAATATATAAAGGAGCCGGCGTGGGCTCCATGGTGAGTTCAGGACCAACCTGGGCTACAGAGCAAGATGCTGTCTCAAAAAAAAAAAAAAACATATATGCGAGTTGCTTGATGTTTATTAGTGTAAGAGAAAAAAACTGATAGGAAGAGATTAAAATACTGCCAAAAAAGAGGATAATTAACTGACTTCCAAAAAAGGAGGGGGTCTGGAGGAACAGTACAGCAGCTAAAACACTTGCCTTGTAAGAACACAGCCCTGGGTTCAATTCCCCAGCATTACATAAACCAGGCACAGTAGTACACATCTATAATTCTAGCACTTGGGAGATTGAGTCTGGAGGATTGCTGGAAGTTCTGGACCTGGGCTACATAGTGACGTCAGGACCAGCCTAGACGATAGAGTGAGACCCTGTCTCGAAAAATAAAAGAAAAAAAAACAAGAAGAGATGAGATCCATCTATATCAGGTACATAAACTACCTCTGATTGAAGATGGAACTGAGAAAAAAGATATCAAAGTGGATATGGCTGTCAAAAACTAAAGAACTATTACACTTAAGCCAAAAAAGTAACAAAAACATATCACAAATTAGCAGGTATAACACAACCACAGTCACAGCTACTGAAAAGTAAAGCAGGAGGATCTCTTGAATTCATGAGTTGGAGAACAACATGGAAAACAGCAAGCTTCTATCAAAAACATATAGTCTTTTGAGGGTGCCTAGGGTTTTGTCTGCATTATTTGACCTTGGACCAAAATCAAATAAAAATGTATCATGTATATGTGTGTGTACACACATGAATGGGCTACAAATAGATGTGTTTAGCCATGTTAGTAAGAAAATCATACATGAGTTAGACAAAGATTCAGTAAAACAAGCATTGAAGATGGGAATAGGAATTAATATATTCCCACTCCACACCCAGAGAGTTTAGAAGTCTGTATTAAAATTCTTAAACACTGGACTTCCAGTCAAGATGGTGGCTGAGTAACAGCACTGTACAATGTCTCCTCATGGACCCACTTAAAAAGTTGAACTAACAGTCAAAAATTGCCAGTTCAATATAGCTAGGAAAGGGAGGAGCACCCCAACAATCAGAAGGAGGCCACGGGAAGACAAGAAAACCCAAAAACATATTGGAAGTGGAGGTAAAAAGCAGCCCAGGAAGCCTCCCCAGGCTGACTGAGAATGGCTGGGAGCCACCCACACCTGCAGATGGAGGAAAGCCCACCCAGAACCTCTGACTGAGGTAAGCACATATCTGGGAGAAGTTGGAATTGACAGCAGCTGGTAGCCCCAGCCTCCAAAAAATGAGACTGTAGGTAGTGCATACTACAAGTGCAATGAGAGCTCCCCCTAGAAAAGGCCTCCTGGAGCCTAGATCAGAAGCAGTGCTTGGCAGCCATAACAGGCAATGAGGTAAGCAGGAGCCATTAAAAAAAAAAAAAAAGTGCCTGAGACTGAACTGATTTAGAGTAAAAGAAGAACACATCAGGACTTTTGGAGTCAATCTTAAACAGTACCTAAGAACAAAGTGACACAAGAGACAGCTGCAGAGAGGAGAGAAACCCTACTGACCTCCTGAAAGGCTCGGGTGTAGCTGGGAGTCCCTCCAAGGGTAGGGAACCCTATCCTCAGGGAAGGGAAGCCAAGATATGTGGGAGAGCTTTGCTGAGGGAGCGAAGACACCTCAGAGGCCGTCAGACCGTCAGGTCTGCCCTCCCTGCCTTCTCCCATCACAGAACTCAGGGGAATGGTGGCTCCCCCCCACACACACCATCATAGCCGTTCAAAGAAACCTCTTGGCTAGTTCTTTAAAGTGAAGTCCCCTCAAGAGCAGAAACATGGGAAGAAGACAAAGCAACAGGGCACCCACAGAGATGCCTGAGACCCCAAAAACTAATGTCATGTACACTGAAATAGTGGAATTCATAGGAAAGGAAGTAAAGTACAAGGTGAAAGATGTGGGTCCAGTTTCATTCTACTGCATGTGAATACAGTTTTCCCAGTACCCTTTGTTAAAGAGGCTATCTTTTCTCCAGCATTTTTTTGGCCCCTCTGTCCAAGATCAAGCTGAGGGTGCCTAGGGTTTTGTCTGCATTATTTGACCTTGGACCAAAATCAAATAAAAATGGATCAAAGACCTAAATATTAAAACAAACACTGAACCTGCTGGAAGATAAAGTAGGCAAAATCCTTGAAGTCAAGGACTTTCTGAACAAAACACCCAAAGCCCATGAGATAACATCAAAAATCAACAAATGGGATTATATCAAATTAAGAAGCTTCTGCACAGTGAAGGTGTCCTAGCTGCTTTATGTTGCTGTGACAAATCATCCCACATCCACAATTTAAGGGAGGAAAATTATTTAGCTCACAGTTTCAGGAAGTATCTCACATACACAGTCCACTGATGGGGCACTTGGCAACCATGAAGATACGTGACAGAGGACAAAGAGCTGCTCACCCCATGGCAGACAAAATCCAAGTGAATCCTAAGGCAAAGAGTCTTCCCAGGAAGAAGCTGCAACAGTGTTTCTTCTTCCTTCCTTTACTCAGTGCAGAGCTGCCAGGTGCCTGCGCCCCAAGGTTAGGTGCCCTTCCTTCATTTCCTGGTCCACAATTCAGTAACAGAATACCTAAAAAGCTCTGCCCTGGGCCCCCAGTCACAATAGATTGATCATTTTCACCTCCCTCATCCCTTCCCACCTCCTCACCACCCCCACTGCATCTGCTTCCTCCAGATTAAACCCCAAACATCTGCCCCTTCCAGCCAAGCTCGGCCTTCCAATAGCACCGAGATCCAAATACATAAGGCTTTTGGGGGACACTCAATATCCAGAACAAAGCAGGAGAAAACAATAGACAGAGGGAAAAGAGACTGACAGTGTGAGAGAAGGATTTGACAGGTACTTCTCAGACAGTTATCTAGATTATACAAAGAACTGGGAAAAAAATATAGTTTCTAAAATAAAATACCCAGTTAAAAAATATTGGTCAATTGTAATGAGTAAAAATGTCTCAGAAGTACAAACAGCCAATAAATCCATGAAAAAAATTAGCATCTTTGGTTATAAGAGAAATGCAAATCGAAGCAACAGTGTGGTTCCATCTCACTCCAGTAAAAAAAGGTATTATCAAAAACTCAAAAAACAACAAATGCTGGGTGAGGTTGTGGAGAAAAGGATTGTTGGTGGGACTGTAAACCAGTAAAGCCATTTTGGGAAACACTACAACAAGTCCTCAAAACAGCTGACAATGGATATCCCACTTGACCTAGTGATACCTCCTCTGGGTATCTTCCCAAAAGAATTAATCATCATACAACATTAATACATACATACCCATATTAGTTAGTGTTAACAATTGTGTATGCCAAGTATCTCCCTCTCAAAACAAGGCAGAATATTTCCATCACCCAAGAAAGTCATCTCAGTTCACCCCAACAAATCTCTTTCCCACTTCCTTCACCATAGTGTTAGTCCACTCATATTGCTATAAAAAAATACCTTAGACTCAGTTATTTACAAATAATAGAAATCTCTCAGAGTTCTGGAGTAATATTCAATGTGCCACCAGATCCAACATCTAGCAAGGAGTCACTACTCGCTTCGAAGAAGGCACCTTGTGACTACATCCTCACATGGTGGAAGTGACAAATGCTGTCTCCTCACATGGCAGAAGAGATGGAGAGGGAAGTACCAAGCATCCCTCTGAAGTGTCCTTTCTAAAGGTGTTAGTCTCATTTCTGAGAGGATAGCCCATCTGACTTAACGACCTCCCAAAATGCCCACCTCTTAATACCACCACAATGGGGATGAAGTTTCAATATGAATTTTGGAGGGACACAAACATTCAAATGATAGCACATAGCTTGCTGATTCTTAGACTTCATGTGAGTGGAATGCAGTATGTATAATGGGTCTAGTCACCTAACAAATGTTTTTTAAATCTATCCATGTTGTTAGTCTTTTTATTTCTATACAGTATTCCATTACATGAGCATACGGTAATTGTTATGTACATCTGGAAACTCACATATTCTTGTGAGGGAACTTGTTTTATTCACATATTTTCTTTCCCTAAGGGACAGTTTACTGGACCACATGACCATTTATCATTACCATCACTGATTGGCCAGGAAGTGTGACACTACAAACAATACCATCCCTTTTCTTCCAACCTTATGGGAAATTTCTTTGATTAGTTATCTTGGCCACTGCACATCTCCTCAGCCAGAGACGGGGAATCTCAATTGGCCTAAATTAACCATGATCGTTGCCATTTCCCTTGCCTATTCTTCCAATGAGATAGGACTATGACCACTAATCATGGTATGTCAACTTGCATGGATTGAGAAATGCCTAGCAGATTTGTAAAACACTGTTCTGGATGTGTCTGTGAATGATTGCGGGAGGACCCATCCCAGTTGTGGGTGGCACCAACCAATACGAATGTAGCCTGGGGGGAATAAGAAAATGGTGCTTGTATTGAAGATCCCACCCAGTCTTCCAGAGCAGGTCTGTCACTTGCTGCCATGGATTTGAATGTTGGTCTGCAAGTCTGTAGCGTCACCAGCCTTCCAATACAGACTCGCGCCAGCCACCGTCCAGTGAGCTTCCAGGCCCTCGACCTTGGGCTGGTGCTGTACTCATCCTGATTCTTCTTGCTCTGCAGCTTCCATCTTCTTGACCAAGCAGCTGCTGAATTTTTTCACCTCTGTTCCAACAGCCAGCCACTGTGGACCATCTCAGTTACTTATGCATTGCTGTGACAAAATACCCAACATCCCCAATTTAAGGCAGGAAAGATTTATTGAGCTCATGGTTTCAAAATGTCTCTCACACATACAGTCCATTGATGGGGCAGTTGGCAACAGTGGAGACACATGGCTGAGGCTGGAGAGCTGCTCGCTCATGGCAAACAGAAACCAAGTGGGTCTGAAGACTCAGGCAGAGGCTGTTTCTCCTTCCTTTATTTATTTTGATGCCGGATGCCCACACCAAAGGTAGGTGCCCTGCCCCCACTTTCTGGCTCTTGAGTAAAATAACACACACCTGAAAACTATTCCCAGGGCCCTTGCCAGTGGCGACAAGTTGACACAGTCCCTCCAGCTCAAACCCCAAGCATCCACATTTTCCAGTCAAGCTCTGCCTCCCAATAACACACAAATCCAAATACCTGAGGCTTAGGTCTAGCTCACTGGATGGTGCTAGTCACTGAGGTTTCTGAAGCTATAGCAGCCAACTTGGAACATGAAAGAAGCCGGCCTCTGAGGAAAATCCAACAAGTTGAACATCTAAATCTAAGTCTTGATGAGTTGTCTGAAGGCCCACCCTAGCTCTAGGTCATTGGTACATGTGATAATGCTGAAACAAATTTGAATTAGGTTTTCTGTTACTTCTAGCCAAGAGCATCATAAATACTTAGCATAAGAGTAGCCGATCCTTAGGTTGACCAGTGGACAAAACTGCACGACATCACAGAGAAATGTAATATGTTGAGATGTCACCCAACTCAGAAGTACAGATGGCCAACAAGCACATGAAAAAGTGTTCTTCGTTACTGGCCTTCAGAGAAATGCAAATAAAAGAAACATTGAAGTTTCACTCACTCCAGTAAGAATGGTCTACATCAAGAATTCAAAAAACAATTGTTGGCAAGGCTGCAAAATAAAAAAGGAAATCTACGGAATGAAATTTGGTACCATTATGGAAAGCAATCCGAAGATTCATGAGAAAGCTGAAAATAGAAATTCCATTTGATCCAGCTACAGCTCTATTGGGCATGTTCCCAAAAGAAATAAAGTTAACATACCAAAATGGCACATACATATCCATGTTTATAGCAGCAAAATTCATAATAGCCAAATCATGGAAACAACCTACCTGCCCATCCATAGAGGAATAGTCAAAGGAGATGTAGTACCTATGTATAAAGGAGTACTATGCAGCCATAAAAAAGACAGATACGAAGACTTTGAATCACAATGGGACCACCTCAAATCAATAATGCTCGGTAAAATGGACCAAATACAGAAGACTATAGACGGGTGTCCCTCTTATGAAATCCTCGTAATAATGGCATAAAAAGTTCTCCACATGAGTGACAGAGTAGAAAAAGAAGCAATGGCCAGCTAGGAAAGGGGTGAACCTCTGAAAAAGGGGTGGGTATAGAAGCTCGTTGATTCCCCATATATATATATACACACACATATGTATATTTTAAAACTAGGCAAGAATATAGGTAAAATTGCATACATAATACAATTTTTAAATTTCTGAATCATGTACCCCCTCAATGTACTGAGGTTTGAGATTCATTT
Source organism: Ctenodactylus gundi (assembly GCA_004027205.1). Taxonomy (NCBI): domain Eukaryota; kingdom Metazoa; phylum Chordata; class Mammalia; order Rodentia; family Ctenodactylidae; genus Ctenodactylus; species Ctenodactylus gundi. Next base: position 104,732 of record PVKB01005037.1, on the reverse strand, counting down.
GAAAATTTTTGATTATTGTATAATTTTTTAATTGGGGGGGGGTGTTGAAGGGGTTGTTTTTTGTTTTGTTTTTGAGACAGAGTCTTGCTCTATGACCCAGAGCTGGTCCTGAACTCACTATGGAGCCCAGGCTGGCTTTGGACTCACAGCAATCTTCCTGCCTCAGCCTCCCGAGTGCTGGGATTACAGGTGTGCACCACCAAGCCCGGCTTATGTGGTGCTGAGGAACCGAACTCAGGTACTTAGCACTTACCAAAGCACTTGCTAAGCAAGCACTTTAACTGCTGAGCTATTCCTCCAGCCCCTGATTTATATGCTTTTAAGCCATTACTGCCTTCTCCATGCTCAATATTGTTCAAACTACAACTTTCAAATAATAAAACAGGATTTCATTGGGGAAAAAAAGATGTCAGACCATCATACTAATGCCAAAGCATGGAGCTAAGGTCCAGCATCTGCTTAAATCCAGAGCCACTCTCCAGCTCCAGTCCTTGTGAGGCCTAGTCCCAGGATATCTCCTATTTGTAGAATTACAGAAAAACATGTCCTGCTTCATTACCACCATTAGTTTGAATTAGCTTCAGTGATTGTATTTTTGGTGACAAAGTGAGAAAAGTTACTAAATTCTTTAAAAAATAGTTGCATCATTGGGCTGGAGGAATGGCTCAGTGGTTAAAGCACTTGCTTAGCAAACACCAAGTCAAGTGCTAAGTACCCAAGTTTGATTCCCCAGCACCACATAAGCTGGGGGTGGTGGTGCAAGCCTGTAATTCCAGCACTCGGGAGGCTGAGGCAGGAGGATTGCCCTGAGCCCAAGGCCAGCCTGGCTCCACTGTAAGTTCAGGACCAGCCTGGGCTACAGAGCGAGACCCTGTCTCAAAAAAAAAATAGTTGCATCAAACCCCATTTTATATTTCTACCTATCCTACAACAGAGCAAAACAAAGTCTTTCTGATGGGGAAATGTGAAATCTGGCCCCAAAACTCTACAAAAATTTCTATGGTCTATTACTATCCTATAATTTACATACTTTAAAAATACATTTACATACTTTTCAGGAAGATATTATAGTACACATGAAAAGTTATAGGTTTGTGCTATTTGACTGAGTAATCTGAGACTTACTGCAGAGATTGTCACCATTAGCAACTGAAGCGTGTATCTCCAAGGAGCAAGAACAGGCTTTTACCCCATAGCACAATCATAAAAATGAGGTAAGCTAACTTTAGACAGTGCTAATATCTAAATTGTTGTGGTTTAATGGAGTATTACTCTGCCATTAATAATGACAAATTTGAATCACTTGTAGAAAAATGGATGCACCTTGAGACCACTATGCTCAGCGAAATGAATCAGATGCAGAAAGTTAAATATCATATAATTTCTCTAATATTAGAAAATCAGACCATAAAAAGTAAGAGATATGGAAGAAAGTAATACTTTATTTTGTGGGGAGGGAAAGGGAAAGGGAAGTAAGAGGGTGAGAAGGGGAAAGGGATGTAATATGTCAAATTTTTAAATTTTTTTAATAGTTGGAGTGTCGGCCATCTTGAATTTTACTCTCCATTTTTCTGTGGAATTTTTTTTAGCAATTTAATTTCCGGAGGGGAGAAGAAAGAGTGGCCTGACAGCAAGGGTCCCCCTTTCCAATGTAGCAGCCAGGCAGCAGGGTCAGAATTGCAGGTGGCAGAGAGAACATTGAACTTATTTTCTAAGCTATTTGAAGAGAGTGACTAAATGCACCAGGGTCAGATTGTCTGTGTGCGTGAGGTGGTTGGGAGAATCCAAGAGCATGGTGGTGAATGGCAGGAGAAATGGAGGCAAGTTGTCTAATGACCATCAGCAGAACCAGTCAAAACTGCAGCACACGGGCCAGGACACCTCCAAGACTGGCAGAAGCGTGGTCAAAAGGAAGTCAAGCAGATGTAATGGTAATTCAGGATTTGAAAGACAGAGTTGTTATGTACCATCTTCCGGAATGTCCACCAAGGAACTCTGTGCAAATGATGACCTAGCAATCAGTTCGGTTTTCGATCTTTATTTAGGTTTTCAGACACACAAAATGAATACCTAGGCTTTTATTCTTTCAAAAAATAGCCACTGAATATAGAGAAACTGACCTTCATTTTTAATCTTTGCCATGAAGTAAATACAAATTAAGGGAATACTTTTAAAGACGTATATCCTCAAAATGCAGAATAATCTTAAAAGAAGCAAATTGTCAAAGGATTAGGAATCATTCCCTGGGGTTATCTAAGCGCTGGTCTCAGGACATAGCCTTAAAGGAAGGCAAGCACAACTAAAGGAAGTAACTGACTGTTTTAAGAGCAATGAACACTTGAAGAAAGCCTTCAGATGTTTGACATCAGGCGAATGGGCACGGCATTGTTTTTTTCAACAAGAACAAAATGCAGGAGAAAGTATTCAAGGGACGTGAGTATTTATTTAACTTGAGAATGTTTGCAGCTGACAGTGCATTTGAAATATTGCCTTGTACTAGATACTCATCACAACAAAATGAGCCAAAATCATTGCAGCAAAAGGGTGGAAACAAAATGACAGCATAGGATTACTAGTGGGCTGTACTGCCCAACTTTCAGAAATTTAAGAGAACATACTGCTTAGTTAGTCATGGAGAAAATGACTTCAGTGTCATGTATCCCACACGGGAGAACTGTGCTCAACTCTGGCTTGGTCCTGCCATGTTTATGAACCATGACTGCAGGCCTAACTGTAAGTTTGTGTCAACTGGTCGAGATACAGGACTTGCAAAGGCTCAGAGAGATATGGAACCTGCAGAAGAGATTTCTTGTTACTACAGAGATGGGGTTTTTGGAGAAAATAATTCTGCAAGTGTTACACTTGTGAAAGATGGGGGATTGGTGTTTTTAAATACAAAGTAGGACTGCCTGTTATCAATAGTCAATATGGACTCAGAGAAACAGAGAAACACATAAGCTTAAAAAGTTAGGTGACAGCAGCAAAAATTCAGATGGTCTGTCAGCTGTACCACTGATGCAGATACTAAGGACAAAAACAATGCAACTTCTAATATTTGAAGTGTCAGAAAATAAAAACTAGAAGATTTTAAATGTTTTTTAAAAATTAAAAACAAGTGTTGTGGTTCAAATTTGAAGTATTTTAATAAGGAAAGTTAACATTTAGACAATGCTATTATCTAAATTGCTGTGGTTTAAATTTTGAAATGTCCCTCAAAGTGCCATGGTACAGAAGGTGACCAGGTCATGGGGCACCGCACTCATCCATGGAGTAGTCCTGGCGATTTCATGTGCTACCAACAGGTGGGGACTGAGTCACTGGGACTTCAATACAAAGGCTATATCTCCCTCTCCTGACTCCTTTCTTCACTCTGTTGCTCCAGGCCACCATGTGATAAGCAACTCTGCTCCACAAAAGGCCTTTCTGTCTTTGCCAGAAGAGCAAGCACCAACTGAGATCTCTGAAACTGTGAGATAAAGTAAGCCTGTCCTCTTTTGGGAGTGTCAGTGATGTCCAGTGACAACAAAGTGACTAAGAACCTGATACCAGAGAAATGGGGTCATTATTGTGACTGTACACGATTATGTGGTTTGGAACATGGGCTGGGGTCCCAGCTCAGTGTTTTGTTAAAAGTGCTTGCCTAGCAAGCACAAGGCCCTGTCTCAATTCTGCTGCACTACACAAGCTCAGTGTGGTGGTGGCTCACATCTGTTATCTCAGCACTCGGTAGGCTGAGGCAGAAAGATTGCTATGAGTGCAGGCAAGCCTGGGATTAATAATGAGTTTCAGACTAGCCTGGAGTACAGAGCAAAATCTTGACTCAAAAAAGAAAGAAATGAGGAAGGAAGGAAAGAAAGAAAGAGTCGTTGGAACTAGTTTGCAGGAAGAATCTGGAAAGATTTAAAGATGCTGGCTAGCAAAGCCCTAGAATGTTGTAAGCCACGTTGTGTGGGAGTCTCATCAGGGCTCAGAAGACCAGAATACCAACAGAAATATAGATTGTAAAGTCCAGGCTCATGAGGTTTCAGGTGGGAAGGAGGATTCTATTGCCAGATGGACTTGAAGCTGCCACTCTGTTACACTTTGCCAAAAAGTGTGTCTGCATTTTCCCATGTCTTGAGACTTCGCCTGAAACTGAGGGCAGTGGGACTGATTAATGTGGCAAAGAAAATTTCAGGGCAGCCAATGTTCAAGCTGTGGCATGGGTTCTGTTGGCTGCTTTCTCCAAAACTTGTAGTGAAAAGCAGGAGCAAATTTACTAGAGCAAAGAGCAGGTGTGCAAAGTTTGCAGTTTCAAAAGAATGGAGGTGCCTGCAAAGATGAGGCGACAGAGAAGGTGGCTGCTAAAATGATTAGCATTAAAGAGGCCACGTACTTTGCATCAAGACGGTAGGAAAGGTACCTTAAGGACATCTCATGAGTCAGCACAACTCCACCCGTGACCAGCTGTATGGTGCCCAAGTGCCAATCCAGGGCACAGATTGTAAAACCAGCGCTTTGGGAGACTGAAGCAGAGGATCGCAGGTAGGAGCCCAGCCCAGGCAACATAGCAACTTAGCAAGATCTTGTCTCAAAATCAAAAATGAAAAAATGGTAGCTCAATGTAAAGACCCTGGGCTCAATTCCCAGTACTAAAAATAAAAAAAAATAAGAATAAGAATAAATAAGGCACAAAAGTGCACGATTCTGCTTTGAGACAATAACCCTAGGATCTCCAGCTCATTCTAAGCACCTTGGAAAAATGTCTCCGCCATCCAGGAATCTAGAGACCTTTGCAGCCATGGTCCAAACAGACCTGGCTACTGCTCACACATCGTCTGCACAGTGCTGCTTTCACAGGCAAGGAGAATGTAAGACTTACGGGGCCACGGAGGATCCCACCCAGATTTTAAAAGGCCTGGCAGGCCATGCAGTGTGCCCCTGAGAGGGCAGTGCCCGAAGCCATGCATGAGGCCAAGAGCGCTGTGAAGACCCCAGGAGGCTGGAGATGCCAAGAACACGCATTATCTGCCGAGAAAAGCCACCCTCAAGAGACGGTCTAAGAAATCTGCCACCAGCAGTGCTGTAGGGGATGCTAAGAGCCACTTGCGGTTAATATCTCACCCCAAATCGCCACGAGTGCTAGGCACAGAGCTCCAGGTGTTACTGTCTGCCCTCTCGGATTTCCGGTTTGCTTTGGTGTGATATATATATATATTTTTTCCTATCCTTCTATTCTTCTCTTTTGGAACAGGAACTCTTACCCTTCCCTTTTATGTTGAGTTTAACTTCTTTGTGAGTTTCACAGGGACTCATGGCTAAGAGTTTACCTTAGTCTCAGAGGAAACTTTGAAGTGGGACTGTTCAGCAATGTTAGAACTGTCAAGACATGGGAAGCTCTTAAGAAATGGACTTAGGTGTTTTGCATAATGAGATAAACAGCCTTTTGGAGTCCAGGGGGAGAATGTTTCAGTTTAGATTTGAAATGTCCTCTGAAAATCTCATGTGTTTAGAAGGTGACTGGATCACGGGGACAACTGTGCTCCTTGGCTGTTTCATGCATTGTTGGAAAGCGGTATCTGGTTGGAGAGAGCGGCCACCGGGGGTGATCTGGAAGGCGGGGCTTCGACCCTGACTCCTCCCTCCACCCTTGCTTCCTGGTTGCCAGGCGGGGAATGGCTTTGCTGAGTAGCCTGAGACCTCTCTGAACTCAAAGAAGCCTCTCCTGTTTTAAGTTGCAAGTGTTTTGTCCACCAATGGAAAAGTGACTAAGACAGAACTACACAGTTCATATTTAAATATGACTAATTTTCCCGACATTTTCTTTTGTAGACACCTTCATTCCCTAACCTAGAATCACATTTCATATAACTGTCGACGTCTCTTCAGTTTCTTTGAACCTAAAACAGTTCCTTGGTTTTCATGACGGCAGCGTTCTCAAAGCGCGCAGGCCCACTGTTTTGTCCTCACTGTTTCCTCAGGAATCAACATTATACATTACAAACACAACATACACAATATTCTGTCTATACACAAGGTCAGTTTATATAATCTGGGATGATACTGTTGACTTAATGTCAGGCGAATGGGTAAAAGCAGTTCCCACTAGGTTTGTCCTTTCCTTTTCTTTCTTTCTTTATTTATTTATTGAGACGAGGTCTTACTATGTAGCCCAGGCTGGCCCTAAGCTCACTGCAATTCTCCTGCCTCAGCCCCACAAGGACTGGGATTACAAGCGAGCACCACCATGCCCAAGAGCCTGTGCTTGCTCAGCAAGTGCTTTAACTACTGAGCTATGCCCGCTACCCCTCTTTTTGTATTTAGTAAATAATCTCTAAGACTGTTTAAATATCCTGTTCCTTCCACGCCCAGTGACACAGGCCCTTAATCCCAGAACTTGGCAAATTTAGACGCAGGAGGCTCACAAATTCAAGCCCAGCCTGGGCAATTCATCTATTTCACAAAACCCTATCTCAAATAAACAATAAAAAGGGGGGAGCTGAGGACATACCTCAGAGAGAAGGGCCTGTGTTCAGTCCCCAGTACCACAAGAATAAATAAGTAAATACATATCCTGTTCCCCAATAAATTTTCTTCAACAGATGTCTAGCACCCATTGATGATTCTGGTATACGCTTCACTAAATTATTACAATGATAATTGCACAACAATTTTCTCTTACTCCCACTCCTTCCATTAGCTGTCATTCTACACGGAAGAGCCTTTTTCTACCCTTTGTCATTTGTTCGCTTGTCTGTATTTTAATGTCAGTGTGAATTCGTGGATTCTTTTTTGTGTAGTGAGATGAAATCTATTAATATTACTACTCATTTTGATGCTCACATTAGCCTGACTGTGACCAGGGCTGGCCCATCCACTGGCTCCTGTGTGTTTTTGACATAACCCCGTGCTTACTTTAGCACTTCTTTCCTCCCCAGGGTAAGTGTCCCAGGACACCCCAACTCTTCAAGACATCCTGGTTCCTCTTAATAAGAGAGAGTTTTTTAGAGCCCAATCTTGGAAATCAGATTTATTACCCTTTTGGCAAACATAGATAGGATTTTTTGTTTGTTTGTCTGTTTTATTTTGAGAAGAGGAAAGAAAAGAAAAAAAAAACATGAGTTTACATCAGCCCAGCACTCTCAGTTAAGTTCTTCCTTACCTTGCCACATTCCATATTTTTGTCTGCCTTCTCTGACAATGAGAACTCAGCTCTCAAAGATATTAATGTGGTCATTTGCTTCATACTATGATTACACACCAAATTGCTTCAGAATGGCTACACATGGGCCACTACCAGTAGTAAACTGGTTATGTTGAGTTCAAGAGTTCTATATGGTTCTTTCTCTCCTTAGACTGGGGAGAGATAAATGATGGATAGATAGATAGATAGATAGATAGACCGACCAACCCACTAGCTCTGTGCTCGAGAGTTCTTTCCATAAGCACATTCACCCCCCTCTATCCTTATCCCACTGGAAGTCTACATTTTACATGCAGGTCAGTTTCATTGTTCTGGTTTCTATTTGATTTTAGGACTTCTTCCCCAAACTATTAACTTTATTTCACAAATATGTAAAATATTAACATGATTCCAAAAGTTAAAACTCCACAGATCCATATGCAGAGAAGCTTCCTATCTATATCTCCCTTCCCTTCTGCTCCCACCCTCTCCCAGTAGGTGACAAATTCTACTCATTTCTGGCTCATCCTTCCAATGTGTCATGTCATAACAAGTAAGCTAATACATGTGTTCTACCTCCTGCTATTTTTTATATCTAAAAGATGGCACATTATGTACTTTCTTTGGCTTTCTTTGCTTTTTCACTCAGCAGTAAAACCAAAAAATTATTCCATAAAATCTGCCTAGTATTCTATTATGTGTATGTAATATGATTTATTCACTCTGTACCTACTTATATGCATTTAGGTTATTTCATACATTTTGTAATTACAACTAATACTGCAAGATATTATCTTCTGTCTCTGTCTCTCTATTTCTCTCTTTTTTGAGACAGGGTCTTACTCTGTAGTCTAGGCTGGTCCTGAACACACTACTTAGCCCAGGCTGGCCTCAAACTCATGGCAATCCTCCTGCCTCAGCTCCCCAAGTGCTGGGATTACAGGCGTGTGCCACCATACCCAGCTATTGTATGTCTACTTCTATAATTTTGGGAATGTTTCCTCAAGATAAACTCCTAGAAATGAAAATGTGGGGTCAAAGGGTAGATTAATGTGTAATTTCCTAATACATAACCTTACTTCTTTACAGACATTTTGCATTTGCACCAACAAGAGATGAGAAAGCCTGCTGTGACCATTGAAGGGATTATGTCAATTGGAAGGGATTAGGAACCACACCTGGATTAGGATTTGGGAACCACCCCTAGATTGGGAATTGAGAACCAGCCTGGATTCGAGTGTGAGGGATTTGGGGTCCAGCCAATGAGGGAAGAGCACCCACCCAGATGTGGGAGGTCCAACTGGAACTCCAACAGTATAAAAGGAAGGAAGAGGAAAGCTTGTCACAGCTTCTTCCTCTGGGAAAGCACTCGCCTTAGCAATTGTCTACTGATGCCGACTTGCTATACAACACAGATCTTCATCACAGATTTGTTCCAGTCATGACTTGCACTTGCACCTTGCATCTGCCAGTCACTGCTCTTCAGTCAACGATCTTCAGGCTCCGGTCCTCACCATTGTTCTTGGAACAACCAAGATTCACAGCAGACTCTCACCTCACTGACTGTCCTGCAATCCCAGATGGGAGATCTACTTCGCGGCACAGCAGACATGTTCGACTATCTCTATCATTGGATTTGTAAGTCTTCCTAATAGATCTTTTTTATATATAAATCTGTAAATTCTGCTTTTTGAAGAACCCAAACTAATACACCTGCTTTTCCATAGCCTGGCCTGAGTTCATAGTGTTTTAAACCACTGTGCCCGTTAATGTTGATGCCAAGTTGGCTGAATTAAGAGACTCCCAGAGAGGTGATTGGGTTGTGTGGGCACCAATTGCATCAATCGGTTACTCACCGATGACTTTATAATTCCATGGCCTATCAGGAGGTAAGACTAAGACAGAGGAAGTAAAATCATGGAAGTGTGACCTTGAACACTGCATCTGTTCCATGGCCCCTTCCTCTCCAGCTGCTCCCCTGCTGCTTCCCAGATGCCATGAGTTGAGCAGCTTTGCTGTGCCATCAACTTCCTCCATGATGTTTGTGTCTTGCAGCCAGCCAACCACAAACCAAAAATAAATCTCTCCTCCTTTAACGCAGCTTAAAGAATGACTTAATTTCTTATTCATTGCTGGGACAAAATACCTGACATCCACAACTTAAGGGAACAAATGTTTATTTTAGCTCACAGTTTCAGATCTCTCCCAGTCAATTCACAGGGCAGCCGGCAATGGTGGAAGCACATGGCAGAGTCTGAAGAGCTGCTCAGGGGACTGCACAGGAAAGCCAAGTGAGTGAGGGGCAAGTCTATATCTGGAGACTCAAGCAAGACCAGAGCTTTCCCAGGAAGAAGCTGTAACAATGTTTATCCTTCCCTCTTTTAAGTTCAAGCTGCCACTTGGGACCTCACAACCAGGGTGGGTGACTCTCCTTCACTTCCTAGCCCACAAGTCAATAAAGCACACCTGAAAGCTCTGCCCTGGGTGCCCTCCAAACTCAAAAAGTTGACACAGTCCCTCCAGATCAAACCTCAAGCATCTACCCCTCCCAGCCAGGCCCTACCTCCCAAGAGCACACAGTTCCGCAGTTATCCCACTACCTCCAAATACATGAGGCTTTGGGGGACACTCAAGATCCAAACCATAGCAAAGGATGTAGAGTGGTCCCAGCAACAGAGCAGACTAATACACACTTAAAATGTCTATCTATATATCCTAAAACTATTGCCTTGCCCAAAAGAATTTTAGGTGGAACTCTTACGCACCTTATCTATGAGTTTGTAGTATTTGCACTTAAGGACATGTGGGATTGTTTTGTCTTGGTTTGTTTTGTTTACAGCCACTCTTTGGGAAATCATAACAGCTGAGAAACTACAAGAAAGTAAGCCCCAAACCCCACAGACAGGCAGCCTGGCGTCCCCTCCAGAAGGAGGCCGGACACATTAACAGAATATTTATGTGGGGGGAGGGGGGCTGTTACCAATGGAGACGGGTGCTTGGTGATGGATGACAATGCCTGGTTCTTACAGGCACAGGGACAGAAATCTCCTCAGCCTGCCAGGAAAGCATGGTGGATGAGAGAGACCATGAGCACGCAAAAGGAAAGTTAAGCAAAGTTTGTGGAGAGAAAGATACGGCCCACAGAAGGCCGAGCCACCACATGGGTAGGATGATGAAGAGTCAGGTCCCTTCCCTGTTTGCTCGAGTCCCTCTCCAATTCTAGTGGTGTTCCTGAGTTAGGTAACCTTTTCTTCCCTGCACATGTGTGTTTCCATAATTCACTTTGTTTAAATGAGGTTCCTGACCTGTAGTGCCTATGCATGACATGCTAATTGCAATACAATGAGGAGAGGTCCGTTAAGGACACATTATGAGGAGAGGTCGGTTAAGGACACATTACCTTCCTCTGGTATCTGCACCTAGGAAGGGAAAGTCCTTCGCCCCTTTTGGAGGACTGTTAGTTCCTTTTTCTTACCTGGCTTTTGTCCTGCTTGGTCATTAAAGTTACCTGTTTCCTAAAAGCCTGGGAAAGTTTTCAGTTAACCTACAGACAAGTTGGTGACCTGCTCCCTCTGGATTTGCATCCATTCTGTTCTACTTTAAGCCTTCCTCGTTGGCCTCCCTCTGCCCTGACTTTCTGCACTCTTGTCTAACTACTCCCTACAGTAGCATGGATCAAGCCCATGGCGGCAGCACCCTGAACTCAGCCCAGACCAGTTTTTATTTTGGGGTTTTTTTTTTTTTTTGGTTTTTTGGTTTTTTTGTTTGTTTGTTTGTTTTGTTTTTTCTTTTTGAGACAGTCTCACTAAGTCACTACATTTCCCCAGCTGGGCTCAAACTTGTGATCCTCGCACTTTGGCTGCCCAGAAAGCTGGGATCACAGGCCTACATCACAGTGCCCGGGTTGCAATGGAAATATTATGCTTTGAGGATAACCACTCAACCTGACTCACGACTCGTCATTGTCACTGACTCAGAGATTGGATGTTGTGTTTATCTTCCCTGCAAAATGTGTTTCATTCATATATGTTCATCATGTAAGAAAATAATTTTTTATATTTGGAAACTCTGGCACCAAGAAACAGGGAAAGGTATCCTTATAGGAGGTGTGATGCTAAGCATAGCCAAGAGATAACTACAAGGGGCAGGCAGCAGGTGCTTCTTGGGTCTCATGAATGAATATTGCAAATTCCGAGACACTCAAGGTGCTGAGCCAGACTCTCTCTCTCTCTTTCCCTCTCTCCTTTCCTCCCTCCACCCTTTCTCTAACCCCCTGCAGTCATTGGGATTGGAGATTGAATTTACAACCTTCACACCAAGCTATATCCCTAGCCCTTTTTTTTTTTTTTTAAAGACAGAGTCACACTGAATAGCTAAATCGCTCTGGCCTGGCCCCAGCAGTCCATCCTCCTGCTCCCTCCCCATCCCCCAGAGGCTGGATTAGAGGCTTTGCCACATACCTGGCTGTACACGGCTTTTTAACGCTCACTTTGCTCTTTCCACCCTCTGAACCCCAAGCAGGAAAAGGGCCCACCTGCCGGTGGGTGAGACTGTGGAGCCAGGCCCTGCCCAAGGCCCTCAAGCTCACCCACATCCTCCTCTCCCGCTGAGCAGGTAACCTGAGGTGGTTTGAGAAAGCCACCTGCTGATCCCAACCCCGAATCTGACCAGCTTCCAGGCAGACCTCTACTTTCTATCCCTGGATCCTCTTCCTCGCCCCCCTCACCCTAGGCCGCTTCCCCAGCCAGCCCTGCCCATCTGGGTCCTGGGCTTCCCCAGCCTGCTGGAAATAACTGTGGAAACAGTACAACTGTAGATAAAAACTGATTGCATTGATTTTGCCTCTGAGTTAACGCACTTTATGACCTGGGCACACTATTACATACAGAGCCCTTAGGTCTCAGGGTCTTAATTTGTTAAACAGGGACAAGATCTACTCTGCAGAGCTTTATAGGACTAATGATGGTTTTAGAATCTGACATGTTAGTAGCTCAACAGTAGTAAAATCAGCAGTGGTGCTGGAAGGAAAGAACTTGGGCCTCCTACATGATAACCCCACTTGAGCGAGGCCCAAAAGCTAACTTCAGCCAAGCCTGGTGGTGCGTGCCTGTCATCCCAGCAGTCTGGGAGACTAAGGCAGGAGGGTCACAGTTCTAGCACAGTCTGGGCAACTTAGTGACTTAGTGACACCCTGCCTAAAATAAACAATAATAAGGGGCTAAACATGTAGCTCAGTACAAAGGTCCTAGATTCAATTCCCAGGACTGCCTCCCTCAAAAAAAAAGTCAGTAAGCCAAAGCTAACTTTATACTTTTTTCTGCTTTCTCACTTAATAATAGATTTTTTTTTCACATTGAGTTATATCCCCAGCCCTTTTTTTTAATTTTTGATTTGGTAACAAGGTCTCACTCAGTTGCCTGGGCCAGGCTCAAACATGGGATTTCCCCCTGGCTCAGCCTCCCAGAGTGCTGCGGTTATAGCCTGTACCAGCTGGCCCTGCTGAAACAATAAAGGATTCTTAAGGTCTCCCAATATTATACTCTGGTTTCTCTTCAGATCATACAAATCTTCCAATATTAAAATTACATTTTAATGGCCAACATTAAAATTAACAGGTGCATATTAAAGCACTATTTTTACAGAGAAGGTCAAATAATGTTTCATTAGTTCAAAGTGCTTAAATTAAATCTGATTGAAAAAACTTATTTTTCTTCACATATTATCATCAATGTTGTCACTGTGTATGACCGAAGCAAAAGAAATTCCTAGTATTTGTCTTTTCTGTCAAAAAACCCCAAAGTACTTCCATCTTGACCTGAGTTTAAACTTTGAATCTCTAACCTCCTTTGTGATGAATCATAAAAAATGGGCCATTTCCCAAATACATCAGGACTCTGCTCTATGGTAACAATCCTTTACCTGTAGCTACCTGCAAAACAAAACAGCAACTGAAAAAAAAAAAAAAGCTTGTCCAACAAACACTGGAACTTTCTGCCCTGTTGTAATGCCTCCTTTACCCAAGTTAGCTGATTGCAAAGAGGTCCTTCACCTGTAGCCCCAAACTGACCCACTACAAGGTTGGTTGCCTCCCTCACCTTAGGGCATAAGAATCTTTCTCCCCTGTTTCGCACGCTCCCGCAATCCGTTCTTGGGGGACACTGCTGCACCTCCCTGATGCAGAAATAAACCGCCCAGACTTGTTAAGATCACATGCTGTCAGGTGCTTCTTGACACTGTCACATTGCGTTTGGGACCATTTCCAACAAAAAGGAGCAGCAAGTGACAGTCACTCTTCATATCTGGGATGGAGGGTGTGTGTGTGTGTGTGTGTGTGTTGCATGTACAACTTATCATTAAATGTTGATGTCTCAAAACAATTATTGCTTTCTGAACCTGTGCTAACATGGTCAGCATCAGCCACACGTGGCTGCTAAGCACACATGAAATATTCCTCGGTAGGAATGGAGGTGTACTGGTAGGGGAGACTACACACCGAAGATACCAAAGACTAAGTTTGAGAAAAAATAAAATACATTTCACTGATATTAATATTTTATATTGATTACACATCTAATGAAGCTAATTTAGAAACATTCAACTAAATAAGTTACCAAAATTAATCTCACTGGTGTCATTTTTAACGTGGCTACTAGAACTACCGTGGTGGCTCGTGTTTTATTTCTATCACATATACACAAAGACGAATTCTATGTAATGTCAACTTTTAGTAAATTGAGTTTATTAAGGAATAATAACCATGTTTTTTTTTTCCCCTGGGTGCACCTCTGAGGAATAAACTCAATACCCGCTCCTAGCGATTTTAATTTTTTGGAGCATTCATCAAATCACTAGATACCAGTAGCTGTCTGATGAGGACTATCACACTCAACAGCATGGCCTCCTTCCAAGGAACCCATCAGTAACAGATCAAGCTGAGATAGTTGCCTCTCAGCTCCAGTGTCTAGGAAATTCATTTCATTAAAAATTGAATTAGTTCATTGTAACCCAGCTAAGTGTTCTCCAGGGTGCCGTGACAGCCCCCGGTAGTGGGGGGAAGACAGTGCATTAGCTAGAAAGCCTGCTCCTCTCCATTAGACAGAGTGTGTGTGAGTGTGTGTGCGTGTGTGTGTGTGTGTGTGTGTGTGTGTGTGTGTTTACCACACTGAGGATTAAACCAAGAGGTACTCTACCACTGACCTACATCCCTAGGCTTTTAAAATTTGTTTTAAGACAAGTTCTCGCTAAATTGCCCAGCTGGCCTCCAACAAGCAGGATCCCCCTGCTTCAGTCTCCTGAGTAGCTAGGATGACAGACATGTGCCACTGCATCTACCTGGCTTGAACATTACTTGCCTTATAGCCCAGGCTGGTCCTGAACTCACTATGTAGCCCAGGCTGGCCTTGAACTCCTGACAATCCTCCTGCCTCCACCTCGCAAGTGCTGGGATTATATCTTATGAGCATTACTTTGTGCCTTTTACTACCTATACAGGTTTTTACCCTGGGTCAGTAAGATGTACTTTGATGGATTTATGAAACTCTCAAAATTGTATTCAGTGTTTTATGTGTGCAAAATTTTTAATATTTCCTACTGATTTTGAGGCATTGGGGATTATTTTACTTATACATATTTATGATGCAGAGTTGGGTAAGTTAATACACGTACTTGGTGCAGAATGATCAAGTCAGGGGAATTAACACCTTTAACTCCCCGTCACTCTTTGTGTTAGGAGTCGAGAGCTCCTCCTCCCAGCCATCCCTACTATCTAGGTGGGTGACAGGAACTGCGGTCCCCTGGTGGTGTGCAGAGCACCGCAACTCAGTTCTTCTGGATTTCTTTTGGGGCAACTTCCCCCTGCACCCTCTCTGCCTCATGTCACTTATTCCAGACAACAGACCCACAGCTTTCATCAGGGTCTCACTGATGAACAAGTAACCTCAGGAACTACATCCTGATGCACACCTGAGTTCACTTTCTACAGCTGTGGTGACACAGTGCCACAACCTTAGCAACTTAAATCTCACCAGTCTGTGGGTCTCCCTGGCTGGTGTCAGGGGTCCAGCGGGCCCCCTCGGCTTTCCGCGGGCTGCAGAGAAAACCGGCTTGCTGCCTCCACTTCCTCAAGGTGGCGGCCGGAGCCTCCCTTCCTGCTCCTGCCCTCAGCTGCTCCCCGGCTCCAGGCATCCACGTTCCTCTCTCCGTCTTCAGAGGTTGTGTCCCTCCTGCCTCTTTCTCAGTCTCACCTCCCTGATTCATTTTTTTGCCTTTTTTCTCTCCACTTTTTAAAGGCTCCTGCGATTACATTAAACCCATCCAGATAATCCAGGATAATCTCCTTATTTTCAAGTTCATCATCTTAATCCCCTCTGCAAAATCTCTTTTACTCCCTAACAATATATTCACAGATTCCAGGGACCTGGGCGTGGGCAGCTTTCAGAGAAGGGCGCTATCTGCCTACCAGGCCTTGCTTCCCAGGGAAGACGAGGCTACCAACCAACCTCTGTGGAGGGCACCCCCCCATCCCCCCTCTGCAAAATGTGCACGACACCGAGGTTGTCCTCAGCAGCTCCCTCAGTCTCCTTTTGGCTACTAAGAATGAAAGTGTCACCCAGGACCCCACCTGTACAGCATGCACTTGAGCCCCAGTGGTGCCCACTCCTGCTTCTCTGGCCTCGTGTGAGCTCCATACCCCTGTATCACCTGGTTAAAAAAAAAAAGCCAGCCCAGTGGCGCAGGTCTGTGAACCCAACACTGTGAGGCCAAGGCAGGAGGATCACAAGTCTTAGCCAGCCTGGGCAGTTAGCAGCTTAGAGAGAACCTGTCTCAAATAAATAGTGTAAGAGACAGGGATGTGGCTCAGTAAAGGTCCTGAGTTCAATCCCCAGTACTGCAATAAGTAAATAAAGATTTCCTCAGTTGCTCTCTACGAAGTCCACAGAGCTCCCCCACTGCCCTTCTCTGCCAGCATCCAAATGCTGGCTCAGAAGACAGTTTCATGCACCCAGTGTCTTATGGCATCTCTGTATATGGTCTTCTACCTCTACCCTTTACATGTAGTTTTGGAAAACCTGATTTCAGCATCCTCCACTTAAAATGACTTTTTTGGGTTTTTTGGTTTTTTGGGGGCTTTTGGGGGGGGGGATTGTTGTTGTTTTTTGTTTGTTTGTTTGTTTTTTGCTTTTTGTATTATGTTTATTTGTTTGAGAGAGTGTCTTGCTATGTAGTCCAGGCTGGTCCTGAACTCACTGTGGAGCACAGGCTGGCCTCAAACACATGGCAATCCTCTGCCTCAGCCTCTAGAATGCAGGGATTACAGGGGTGTGCAACCAACCCCAGTTTATGTGGTGCTGGGGAATCAACCCAGGGCCTTGCACTTGCTAGCTCTAACTGCTGTGCTATTCCTCCAGCCCTTAGATTTTCAAATTAACAGTTTTCTTAAATAAATTCTGGCAAGCAGGCAGGAATAACCTATGTCATGTCTGTGCTGATACTGTCCGGGATCACCTCTGAGCACCATCTGCTTTACAGGAATTAAGTAAACTTTAACTGTTAATTCACATCCTTCCTAATCCGTATTTCTGTAATCCTAAAGGCCGATATTTCTGTAATCCTCGAGGCCGAGAAAAGGATCCCAAGGTGTCATATCATCTCGTGCCACGAGAGGGCAATATGGAGCCCTATTTGTATTAAACCCTTTTGGCCACCAGATGGACCCAAATACCCATTTAATGGAGGTAATCCAGCTCGCGTACACTCCAGTATCTATTCTTGTTCCCTTTCCCTGAAAAGTGAAATCTCTTTCACAGGTGACTTGTTTAAAGCGCTTGCCTACCATACTCAGGGTGACGGGTTCAGTTCCCCAGCACCTGGCAAACACCAGCCGGGTGTGGTGGAGCACACTTCTAATCCTAGTAATCCCGGCATTTTGAAGGCTGATACAGGAGGGTCGCTGTGCCTTTGAGGCAAGCATGGGCTACATAGTAAATTCAGGACCAACCAGTACTATTGAGTGAGATTCTGAATCAAAAAAACAAAAAAAAAGTTGAGTCCAGCCTGAACAGTCAGAGCAGTCAGTAAGACCTTATCTCCACTTTTTTTTTTTTTTTTTTTTTTTCTTTTTGAGACAGGGTCTTGCTCTGTAGCCCAGTCACTATGTAGCCCAGGTTGGCCTCCGACTCACAGTGATCCTTCTGCCTCAGCCTCCCAAGTGCTGCAATTGCCGGCATGCACCACCATGCCCAACTTAAAAAAAAAAATAGTTTTAAATAGAGGTGCTAGAGGCAAGCCTAGTGACATAGGCCTGTAATCCCAGCACTGTAGAAAGCTGAGGCAGGAGAATCCCAAGCCTGAGCTCAGCCTGGGCAATTTAACAACTTAGCAAGACTACAAGTGGAGATCAGAGCACAGCTCCTGCGTTCAATCCCCAGTACTGAAAAAAAAAAATAAATAAATAACATTTGTACAGGGTGCCAGGGTTATAGCTTAGTGCAAAGACCCTGGCTTCAATCTCCAGGCTGATTCACCTGGGAAACATTATGCCTCAAACAAGGAGTGATCTGAAGGAACTCCACGAGACAGTTTGTTTGTTCATTTGTTTTTGTTTTTGGTTTTTTTTTTTAATATCAAAAATGGAACCTAGGACCTTCTCACTGAGATTAATCCCCAGCTCATTTTTTTTTTTTTTTTTTTTTTGGTTCTTTTGTTTGTTTGTTTTTTGTTTTGAAACAGAGTCTCGCTAAATTGCTAAATTATCCTGGCTGGGCTCTGGGAACTAGCAATCCTGCCTGGCCTTCCAGAGTGCCGTGATTACAGGCCTGCACCACAACCAGGTCAAAGAGACACTTCTACTGACCAAGTAAGAGATGTAAGCTATATGGTGCTCCCTGGCTTATGTGGACTGGCAGGTGGGGAACCGGGCAGGGCAAGATGGAGAACTAAATCCTCCGAACCTGCTCAAAGGAAGTTTCTTTTCCTTGAAGGACTACAGGCTCAGGAGAGGGTTTTTTGTGTTAGCTCTGGAGAGACCTTTGGAATCTACCCTCTCCGTTTGTGCTCTCAGATCCTCCCCTGAAAGATGGCAGTAATCAATTACTTCGAGGAAGAAGTATCCATCAAAACAAGGATTCACACACAGAGTGCATGAAAAGGCTGCTCCCAGGCACCTGGCGTTTCCACACAGACCTCGCAGGAAAAGCTGTCTGGGAGACTCCTGCTTGTTCAGCTGTGTAGCCTCTGGGAGAAGCCTCGCTGGGCTCTGCTTTTCTTCTTCATATACTGATGCTGTTTCTCCTCCTCTCAAAGAAACCTATTCGGAGACTAGCCATAGGGGATGTTTTCTAACCAAAACTGAACGTTAGTACCTAATCACCCACAAAATGTATATGACCTTCGCTGACTGCCACCTCCAACCAAAATCAGTCCCGTAGTCCTCTGCTGCAGCACCTCACTTGCATATGTCCACATAGCACTTGGGACAGATGCTAAGTATTTTCGTGTCCTTTTTGAATTGATTATACCTCCCCTGGACTGTGAGCTCCTTGAGGGCAGGACCTGGGTCTCTTGCTACTCTAACTCTTAGTAAAACAGCATAAGTATGCACTTAGGGAACACTTGTTGGGTAAATAAAATAAAGAGAAAGTTTCATGCCATCCAAATGCTACCAGATGCAGGAGGGGGAACACCGGGATCCCGGCTGGCGGCTCCGTGGAACACTCAGGCGTGAGCGTACTATTCCAACTATTGCTCTTTCTCAATAGGACCAATTATAATTACTGTTCATTTACCTGTGTTCTCCAAGAAGGATCTCTTATGCCAATTATTGACATTAACACAGAGAAATGTGAATTTCACTGTTGAGATGGCAATCTCTTTTTTAAAAAGTGTCCCAATTTCACTCTTTTGTTAGAAGGCCCTCCTGAGAAATCTCTTTATAAAAGCCAAGTCCTCCTCTATTTGAGCCTAATCAAGACAGAACCATTATACACAGCAAAGAGCAGCCTAGGGAGTGGGTAGTTGCAGAGTGGACTCCCATCATCCCACCTACAGCCATGTAACCTGGAACAAGCCAACTTTCTGGAGAATCAATTTTCACCTAAAATCGCCTCCACTCAGGCCTGTGTGCCTAGTACATGCTGGACCCTCCGAACTATTCAATCCCCTGCTTCCACCACCAGCAAAGAATGTCCATGCTACCCAACACACCTCAGGCTGATTCACCTGGGAAACATTTTACTTAAGAAATTATAATGCAGAGCTGAGGACACAGCTGAGTGAAGGAACACTTGCCCGGTGTATGTAAGGGCTCGGGCTGGAGTCCCCGCAATGCACATGTGCATGCACACACACACACACACACACACACACACACACACACACACACACACGGATGGCAAGCCACATTGCCACTGCCATAAAATGTTCTCTCTGGCCCGCATTTTCATTTAGTCTTCAACAAGGAGAACATCCACAGCTTCCACACACCCCCTACCTTAGATGCTCCTACTCACCCAGAACTACGCGGCTCACCTGCTGCGCTGAGAGTCTTCTGTTCCAGCCTCCACTTTCTTATTCAGTATGGCCAAGTGCTCAAGGGCTAAAGAGGTTCAGCATGTCACGAAGGCTAAGGTTTCCCAAATCCTGCAACCAGTGGGTGACAAGGAACAGACCTGTCTACATACAGTGTAACAATATGCATGGCAGGACAGGGCATATGGCGGTAGGAGGATCACAAGTTCAAGCCCAGCCCAGGCCACTTAGTGACTTAGTGAGACCCTGTCTCAAAATAAACATAGCTCAGCACAAAGGCCCTGGGCTCAATTCCCAATACCACAAATAAATAATAAATAAATTAAAGGAAATAAAAAAGGGTATATTTCTTTAATATTCAGAAAGCTTTCACAAATTAATGAAGAAAATCAGTTAGGAAGTTATGCCTAGTGGTACAGCTTCTAGGAGGCTGAGGCAGGAGAATCCCAAAATCAAGCCCAGCCTAGGCAACTTAGTGACTTAGCAAGACCCTATCTCAAAATCCAAACTAAAACATAGTCTAGGAATGTAGCTTAGGGCATAGACACTGGGTTGGATCTCCAGTACAAAAAAATTTAGGTAAAAGCAATAGGAAAATGAATATTAAAAACAAAAATAAACATAAAAGGCCAATAACTGAAAATATACTTATTCATAATTAAGACAAATGAAAATAATGAGATACCATTTTTATCTATCAGATCAACAAAATTAAAGCCAATTATGCACAGTGTTGGCAGGAGTATGGAAAACCAGGCATTCATACACCTTTGGCCAAAATACAAGCTGAGCAATTAACAACCTCATAAACTTAAATATAAAACTCAGCTACTTTAAATTAGCTTCTATTATTAAATGTCTATCATTTATAAAATAAACAGATGGAAAAAGATATTTGCAAACCATTTAATAATCCATTAGGAAAGGACTACTCCAGAGGCTGAGGCAAGAAGATCACAAGTTCAAGGCCAGCCTGGGTGACTTAGCAGGACTTTGTATTAAAGTAAAAAGGGCTGGGATGTTGCCCAGTGGTAGAGCGCCCGTCGGATCAACCTGTAGTACCACAAAAAAGGCAAAAATAATTCCTATAAAAAAAGCATGCATAGCCAACAAATATGTGAAATGATGCCCAGTCTCATTAGTAATCAGAGAAAAGAGGTGAAAACCACAAAATTTCATATCAAGGTCACCAACATTCAAAGATTTGACTCAGGAAGGCTGGGGCAGAGAAGGTCACAAGTTCACATTCAGCCTGGGCAACTTGGTCATATAGTGAATGAGACTCTGTCTGAAACAGAAAAATAAAACTAAAAACGGGGTGGAAATATAGTTCAGTGTGAAGATCCTCGCTTCAGTCCTCAAGGTCACAAAAAAGGTCTGCCAAACCTTGAGCCGGTGAGGATGTGGAGTATCCAAGTACACAAGAACATCGATTAGAATGACCACTTCAGAGAACAATTCGGATGTCTTGGGAGATTCCCACAGTGGATGAACCAGTCCTCCGCCACAGGGAAACTGCTGCTCTGTCCACCTGCGAGACAGACACAGAGTGTTCACAGCAGCAATATCTGAGGGTGGAAACAGTACAACCTTATGAACCAATTTCTCAAATTGAATGTAAATATTATGTATGACAAATACAAAAAAAATTTGTGGAAAAAAACTTCAATATCTGTTAAGCAGAAAATGTACACGTAAGTTGTTTATTTATGTAACTTGAAGTTATCCAGCAGAGAAAATAAATTAGCAGCAAAGAGCAACCCCTATGGAAGAATCTCAGAAATATAAAGTTTCAGAAGAACTCATATAGTAAAAAGGTTCAAAGCAGTGCATAAAAAAGATAAGTACTCAATTCTGGGTCCCAGATTCCTGGGAGTAACTGGGAAGAAAGGGCCATCGGGGGTGTCTAGGGAACAGTCTCTTGTGGGGTGTTGCGAGCACTCCGTAAGAGGAGACAGATGGGACAGAGGCAGATGAATTTACCTTGGAAATGTTCTTTATTCACACAACAATCAATCAATCCAATTCACAAATCAAACCATAATAAATCAATCAATTAATTAATCAAGCAGGAAAGCAAGTGTTCTGCCTCTTAAACCTATTCCCATCCTGGGTCCCTTATGCTCACCATGCAACCTGTTCTTGACTACCGGCGACACAGCCGACCCGCGTATGAGCTTGTCCAGGGCTCGCCAGTCTGTGGCTGGATCAGGACCCGCCAATAGCTGCCCGGCTGGACAGTCACTCCTTCTCCAGGGGGTCTCGCTCTCGGGATGCTAGGAGGTGTAGTCTCGCTCTCGAGACACGATGAGGCTGGGGACGAGGAGCAAGATGCGTATCCTGTGTTCAGAGTCTGTGACTCCTACCTTGACCCTGAGCATAGGACCAGGACGGTTTATATACTATTTTTATGCCTGCAAGCTAAGGATAGTGATTGTATCGGGGTCTACATGCAGGTGGACAGGGGTTCTGGTTATCGATCATGGGGTTCTGGTTATCGATCACACAAGGGCTTGTCTGCAGGCTACTACAGATAGCGATTTCATCACAGGGGGTCCACATGCAGGTGGCTCACTGCTTGTCAGTATCATACAGAGCTTTAGGCGGTTTCCAGCAATTTACTTTTTTGCACTTAATATGGGTTTGCTTTCTCTTTGTAGTCCTCATGCCATTCATACCAATGCCTTCAAGTCTACTCTCCACATTCTACCTGTGCTCTGGACAGGGGACAATGAGGGAGCTTGTGTTTGTTTTGTGTTGTTATTATTTCAGTGCTGGAGATTGAACCCAAGGCCTCACAATGAATAATATCACCAGCTTTTCATTTTTTCATTTTATGATAGACTGGCCATTTTTAAGATGTGTTTTTTTAAGTTGATTTTTTTGTTTTTTTTCTTTTTTTGAGACAGGGTTTTACTCTGTAAGCTAGGCTGGCCTCAAACTCATGGTAATCCTCCTGCCTCAGCCTCTCAAGTGCTGGGATTACAGGCATGCACCACCATGCCCAGTATATGTGGTGCTGGGGAATCAAACTCAGGGCCTTGTGCTTGCTAGGCAAGTACTCTAACCACTGTGCTGTTCCTCCGCCCTTAAACTGTTATTCTTTAGACTTTTCATATACCTTTCATTTTATTTTATTTTATTTTTGAGACAGGGTCTTGCTCTGTAGTCCAGGCTGGTCCTGAACTCACAGCAATCCTCCTGCTCAGTCTTCTGAGTGCTGGGATCACAGTCATGCTCCCCCAAGCCCAGCTTTCTGTGGAGCTGGGGAATTGAACACAGGGCCTTGCGCTTTAACCACTAGGGGAGCACTTTAACCACTGTGCCATTCCTCCCAACTTTCCATATACCTTAAAAAGTAGAGTACATTTTTTTTTTTTAAGGGACTGAAGCTAGAGCTTTTGCACTGAGCTACATCCTCTGATCTTCTTTATTCTTAATTTTGAGACAGGGTCTTGCTAAGTCACTAAATTGTCCAGGCTGGCCTCAAAATTGTGATCCTCCTGCCTCACCCAGAGTACTGGGATTACAGGAGTGTGCCATCACGTTCAGCTCAAGATCACATTTTTTAAAATTCAACATACGTATAAGCTGGGGGCAGGGTATACACTGATGGTCCCAGCCTCCCAGGAGCCTGGTGCAGCAGGGTCACTTGAGCCAGGAATTTGAGACCAGCCTGAGCAACATAGTGAGACCTTGTCTCAAAAAGTAATAAATAATATTCCTAGAACTCTGGGAGGCTGAGACAGGCATATTGCAAGTTCCAGGCAGCTAGACAACTTAGTGAGGTGCTATCCCAAAGTAAAAAATAAAAAAAAGAGCTGGGGATGTAGTTCCGGACAAAGGTTCTGGGTTCGACCCTCAGTATCTAAAATAAACAAATAAGTGAAGAAGCAAACTAGGGGCTGGAAACATCACTCAGGGGTAGAGCACACATGTAGCACACAAGAAGACCTAGATCAAATCCCAGCACCAAAAAATAAAAATAATAATGTAAACACACTTTCAATTAACTCCATGTGAGACACTTATCTTACTCATATTTAGTAGCATATGTGATAACTCTGCAGAGCATTTAACCAATATTTACTCTATTGCTAATTTTCATTCTAAAAACCATAAACTGTTTTCCACCTAAAAAGTTTATTTTTTAGGAAACTAATTCCAAGAGGACAAGAGGACCCAAAGCACATTTGCAGAGTGGGCTGGCATGGATCGGCCAAGGCAGTTCCTGGGCCCAAGTGACATCAGGCCTGATGTTCATCCTGCCTGACCCGAGACAGCACACCTGGTCTTTCACCATGCTGTGGCTGGCCCTCACCAGCTGGTTCGTGCTCCAAGCCCCGAAACTGGGGAGAGCTGAGTCGTTAGCATCACAGCAGCCAGACTCAACACCTGGCCTGGGCAGTGGGTACACCCAGAGATCTGAGAAGCCTTCTTGGGCTCAGGCCCAGAGTTCATGGTCAGGAAAGAAGAGGATGAATCTGAGGGTAGCACCTCGGGGTGCTGGGCTACCCAAAAACAGAGCTCTACTTCTCTACCTGGCCTGATTGCAACCCAGAACCTCCCCATCCCATGGAAAACTCAACTGTGTTGTTGGTATCTATTGTATTTGACTACTGAGTAAAATATATTTCCCAAAGTAAGAGCTACAAATAGAAGTTTGAAAATTCTTGAACTAGTGAGTGCTGATAAGTAATAAAAATTTTTGTTCATGCTTTAATTTCTTCACCGGTGGAGAAAAAGGCTAGATAATACCCACCCTCCAGAACCTTACAGGCTGGGAGGACCAAGTGAGGTAACAGCCATCTTCAGCCCAGAGGCCCTCAGAAAACAAATTTATTATCTCCTTCCTTTATAACAGAGGGTATTTCCAGTTCAAATATTTAGTCATCCAAACAAGACTATATGCTTCTTCTAAAAGAAGGAGAGAAAGAGAAGGACACAGGGCAAGAGGACAAGCAGTGACAACACCGTCACAATTCAAAGAGAGAAGAACTAGCCGGGTGATGGAGCACAAGCCTGTGATCTCAGCTCTTGGGAGACTGAGGCAGGAGGATCCAAAGGGCAGACCGGGTCACATAGCAAGACCCTGTGTCAAAAACACACACGCACAGAGAGAGAGAGAGAGAGAGAGAGAGAGAGAGAGAGAGAGAGAGCATTCCAACGCCTGTCATATAAGGAGCAGAGGTGAGGGGGAAAGCCGTGTGCAGGGCCACTAGAATCAAGTCTAGCTACAGCGTACCAGGCACGCTGTGGAAACACATAAGATGCTTCAAACATTTTGTTTATCCTCACAGCATATAATGTAGGGGTCACTACCCCCATTCAAGAACACTGAGCTTCAGAGGGAATAAACAAGTTGGCCATGGTCGGGGAGATCCTGCTGGCCTCATTGGTCTGCTCCAGCACCGGCACGTGTCCTCCACTGCCTTGCCATGACTCCTATTCCTAATCACATGTATTCCCTGGACGCCCCTCTCTCCCCGCTGGTGACCTCGGTTTAAGTTGCTCGGCATCTCACTCCTTTTGGCTGCTTTTCTCTGTACAGACCCTCCTTCCTGACTTCTGGTTCCCTGGACACTTCCCTATTTGGGGCTCCTGGCTCCAAGAGGAGCACCTGCACCCCACACTTATACCCCCTCACGGGTTCTCCCCTCCTCCTTGCCTACCAAGCTCAAAATCAGCATCACTTTTGGCGATCTCTTCCCTTCCCATATTCACAATCAATCACCTTGATTCTTTCTTCAAGACGCCTCTTCTTACTGTTGGTTTTCTGCTTTTTTCTTCTTCTTCTTCCAAATAACCCAGCACTGAACCTGTCTGCCTTCTCCCTGGTCTTCCTGGGTCTCTCCACTTCTCCTGGACACGGCTGTGAAGCCTCCAACTGGTCTCCCTCAGTGCCCACTGCTACCAGGCTGTTGTCTTTTAAAATGCTGCCACACCATTGGCCTGCCTCTCACTTTGTTAGATCACCTGCTGCCTTCATGAGATCAAGCTCACCCTTACTTACTCTGGTGGTTTGGATCTGGAGTGTCCCCCAAAAGCCTCATGTTCCTATGGATACTTGGATAATATGTAGGGTTGAGAGGTTGGGCCTGGCTGGAAGGGCAGAAATTTAGGGCTTGACCTGGAGGGGTGTGTGCTGGTTCCACACTTTCCCCCAGTCTCTTTCTGTTCTACCATGCTGTGAGGATCCCAGGCTCCAGCCCCACCACAGGATTCCACCATTTTCTAGCCGCCCACCCATGAAAGGACTGAGACCTTCTGAAACTCTAGGCTAAAATAAATTTGTCCTCCCTAAAGTTGCGCACCTCAGGTATACTGTCACAGAGATGACAAAGTAACTAAGACACTTAAATTCAAGATCTCTACCTGTAGCTGGATGTGGCCCTGTAATCCCAGTTACTCAGGAGGATGAGTCAGGAAGATTCCCGGTTTAAAACGAGCCTGGAGTAGATATGTTGGGAATTTAGCAAAGCTAAGCCTCGATTTTTTTTAAGGGCTGGGAAAGTAGCTCAATGGTAAAGTACCTCTGGGTTGAAACCCAGGACTGAGGGGTAAAAAAGTGCCTCTACCTGGCCTCCATGGCTTTCCACTTCCCAGTTCCAACTTAGCGTGGCTAAAGGATGGCTGGCTACATGCGACCCCTCTACACTGTACTCCTTTCCCGTTACCCGCAGGCTCCTGCCCCCTGCCCACCCACAGTCAGGCCTCTCATGCCCTCCTTCAAAGCCTGCAGGGCTCATTAACTGCACAACTCATCAGCCTGTAAATTATGCACTGCTTTGTAACTTTGCTGTTTGGCCTGGAGCAGGCATTGAAATTGATTAGCACTATTTAATCTC
This sequence comes from Ctenodactylus gundi, assembly GCA_004027205.1. Taxonomy (NCBI): domain Eukaryota; kingdom Metazoa; phylum Chordata; class Mammalia; order Rodentia; family Ctenodactylidae; genus Ctenodactylus; species Ctenodactylus gundi. The sequence continues at coordinate 78,197 of PVKB01005037.1, read as the reverse complement.
TGCATCTCACATCTGTCCACCTTTGGCTATGTATCCCATCACCCCAAACGGTACAAGCCACTTGAAGGCGAAGGCTGTCCCGCCGTCTTGGTTTTTCTCTCCAGTGCCTAGTCGGTGCGAGATACATGCGGTTGATTTTCTCATCCCGCATAGGCAGGCCTCAGTCAAATGTTGATAGCTGGAGCCTCTCCGAAAGTAAGCGCCGGCCTTAGAAGCCTGATCCGGCCACCACAAGTCTCCCTGGGCCAATTTCATCTTAACCTCTCAGCCCAAGGTCCAGTACTGGCATTCAGCGGTTCAGCGGCTCGCAAGGGTCACTGGTATCCAGAGAGGCTGCTGATCCCCCTGCCAGACGGCCCTAAGCCGGCTACGGTTGCTGATTTGGCAATAGTGTTTCCGCGCCTTTGCCTGGACCTCAGCCCCCAAGAAAACATGCCAGGGATGGGGGACACACATATGTTTCAACCCTGACCTCCATACGCCTGTCGGTGAGGCCTCTCCAGCCCAGCTCCCGACCCTCAAAAGCACCCAGGGGAACCAGGCTCCTGAGAGAGAAAGAAGACACTGCACCTTTAAGTCTGCAGCCAGTTGAGAAAAACAAGCTGTGATTTATATAAGCGGGAAAATCATGTGATTTGCAGGAACGCGCCCTCCCCCGGCCCCTCCCGCGCCCCTCCAGCCCCAGCTGGGCCGCTGCCGCCTCGGCAGGCTCACCCCGCAGCCTCGGCCTCTTCTGGAGCCGCCAGGGGGCCACCAGGGTCACCACCAGCTGGGCCCCCTCGGTGACCGTGCGCCCAGAGAAGCGGAGGCCTGCCCCCCGACCTCCGGGGAGGGCAAAGCCGGCCCACGCGTGGGCTTCGGTGTCCCAGACGGCAGCAGGAGCAGAAAGCGCTTTAGAAAGCCTCTGGTCAGGAAGGCCTGGTGGGAGTCAGCCACTGCCACGGCAGAGGGTGGTTGTCCTGGGCACAGAGAAGCGGGCTGTGGGTGGCGGGAGACTGCTCGTCGCCTTCCACACAGGGCCAAGGGTGCGTCTGGAGGCCTGAGAACCCGCACAGATCTTTTCAATATGAGGAGGAAGGGGCGTAGCTGTGAGGAGCCGAAGCTCACGCCAACTGGAGCCCACGCCTGTCGTCTCCTGAAGATCAGGGAAACGCTCCCATGGGGGTGCGGGAGGGGGAGACGGGAAAAGGTCACCTCTGCATCCCCCACTCCGCCCCCTCACTCCCACTCCCACCCGTGCGCTGGAGGAAGGGCCTTACAGGGGGAGAGGATGGGCAACTTCTTCCAAAACCAACCCTAAAGATCAGGAGGAGCTTTCTCAATGGAGAACAGCTGGAAGGAAAGACAAGCGTCTCTCCCCTCGACCGTGATTCACAATGGAGGGCTCTGAAAGTATCCCAGGAAGGAAACTGGCTTCTCCGAGCAACCGATTCCAGGGGATAAAGCTCGTCTAGATAACAACTGAATTCTGTTTGATTTTCCACCACCAGTCATCTGCTGGAAATGAGGAACAAGCCAGCGCTGTCACATGGAGGAAAAACATGATGTGATTAACCAAATCGCAACTGCATCATCTCATCATGACCCAGGCCATCAGCCCACCCCGGCCCATCCCCTGCATCCCACGGCCCCCTGGATCCAGGAGGGGATTTCAGCCCTCTTCCCAGGCTCCGTTCTCCTGTCCAGCGGAGGGTCTGAATGCTGAGCTCGTTTCAGGAACCTCAGAAACTTCTGTCACACCAACAGAAGATCCTTCCTGGGGAAAACTCAAGTTAGGCAAATATCCTGTTGTTTTTAAAATTTTGATAAATACTATCAGTTAACACAGGAACTCAAAAGGATAGCACAAAACACATTCAGATTCCAACTTCATTCAGCGATTCAGTTACTAATGTTTATCTAGTGCTGAGCTGGACACATGTTGGCACTTATGCACAGTAGGACAGACCTGGACCCTCACTATTGTGCCTCCCAGAACAGGAGGCTGCACAAGTCTTTCCTGTCTTCCACCAGCAAGTCTGTTCCGTCTACTACCCAGTCCTAGCAATTGTTACCTCCAACCCCAGCTGTGTATGTCTCATGGGTTCTGTCAAGAGCCTCTTCTATCTGAAGGTGCTCTCAGATGATTGAGTGGTGAATATAAGTAACCTAAAGGTCTATTCAGAAAATGACATCAAAGTTGACAGCCTCCTGACCATCTTGAAAAAGGATATAGCCACCAAAATTTATAATTTAGCTTGAGCCCCACTTCTTTCTGAGACACCTGCTTTCTCTGTCTATTTCTCTTCTTCTTTTGTGGAAGTAGTGGTCAAATCCGTGGATGCTCTGCCACTAAGCTACATGCCAGCAATGTTTGTTTATTTATTTATTAGCAGGGTCTCACTAAGTTGCCCGGGTAGGACTTGAACTTGCAATCCTCCTGCCTCAGTCTCCCAAGGAAGGTGCTAGGATGACAGGTGTGTATTATGGCACTGAGTCCTTTTTCGTTTTATGATAAGCCTGGATGCCCCATCCAGTACTTTTCTTTCCTGAACTTTCTGTGTTGGGTGCCTGCCCATTTCAGAGCCCTTCCTAGTGAGCCCACGTGCCACCTTCCCGATGCAGCTAAGCTGTTTCCAAAGGGGTCCAGGAGCCCTGGTCCCTGCACAGGCACCCACCTGAAGTCTCTTTGTCTCTTCTTTTGTTGTTCAACTTCCTCTTCGAAGATGCTGAACATCTGCTCTTAGCCAGGGGCTGTCACCTTTCTACTTCCAGCCCTCCTGGACCAGCCCCTTCCTGATTTCCAGCATTATTTCCAATATTTCTCAAATTTCTCCTACTTCCGGCTTCCCCTTGGCCATTCATAAACACAGCCTGACAAAGTACAAAGGGAGACCTGGCTGTAAGCCTGTAGTGAACAATGAGCAAACAGAAATCATGACCCCCAAACTGAAAACACCCTGGAAACCACAAACTCTGTTACCTTTAAAAGAAGCCGGATTTGGGGGTGGGTGCATAGCTCGGTGATTATAGCCCTTGCCTAGGAAGTGTGAGTTCAGGAAGTGGACTACAGAGTAAGGCCCTGTCTCAAATAAATAAAAATAAATAAATAAAAGAAGCCAGATTTGGACATCTGAGGGGTTTTTATAAAATATATATATAATTGTGAATCAGTAAAATTGGCTCATCATGGATACTGTCTCTTTCCGGAAATGGAGACTCAGATGAAAAAAGGCATCCTAGCCCCTGCCAAATCCCTCTCTGTTTCAAATTTGCCACCCATCAAAATGAGGGGGCTTTAAGATCCTCCTTTCACCGAAGCTCTGAGAGTCTCCATTTCTCCTCAACAACCTTTTAGAAAGCTCCACACGCACATAATTGTGTAGAAAATGCTGCAACTGAAGCTTAGACTGGGTTTCACATGTGTTTCAGGCCTGCTTCCCTCTTTCCCTCTCCCTGAAAGGGCCCCTGGTCTTTCCCAAGCTGTTGGAGTAGAAAAGAACACGCAGCTCCCCCACAGCAGAGGGGCCCACAAGAGGGAAAGCTGGCTCAGGTCCCAGAGCGGCTCGCCTCGGACTCTACAGGGACATTCCTCCCTCCCAGCTGGCAGGGAACCTCAGGAACTTCTAAACATCAAATCCTCCTGCCATCCCAGTCCCCAGCATCCTGCACCCCAGTTTACAAGCTTTTAATGGCAACTATCACATTTGGCAACTTGCTCAAGTATGAGCCAAGCCAGGCCCTTTTCCCCAGCACCTAACTAATGAAGGGATGCTGGGCTGGAACAAAAATGGGATCCAGCCAGACAAGCCTAGAGCCTTGGTTCTCCAGGCCAAGGCTGGAGAGGACCAGAGGGAAATGTCCTCGGCCGGCCTCACCACAGTCCCCGCCACCGCACAGGCTGGTCCAGAGATCTCAGGATGCATCAGCGATTCCAGGCAGGGCTCCATCCCCAGCCCACACTCAGCCCAGGACCTGGCCCGAGAATCACCAAGCCCTCCCAGCAACGTGCAGCATGGCTCACTTTCTGTGCCAGGCTCCTTGGGGTGTAAGCAGCCTGTCCTGACCCCCTCACTGTTCTTCCTCTATGCCAGGGAAGTCCAGGGAGCATATGTCTCCAACAGAGACAGCCACAATCCTGCAACTCGGCTATCAGAAGATTTTAGAGAGTTATTTTGAAAGTGTAAGACATGTTCTGTGCTTAGCTTTGGTTGTAACTCCACCTCAGTCTCAAAAAAAAAAAAAAAAGATACTCTTGCCCATTTATATGGAAATTCTTGGCACTGAGCTCAGCTGAGGGACCTCCTAAATTACCAAGGCTGGGGGCTGGAGGAATAGTTTAGTGGCTAAAGCCCTTGCCTAGCAAGCCCAAGGACCTGGGTTCAACTCCCCAGCACCACATAAGCTGGGCATGGTGGCACATGTCTGTAATCCTAGCACTCGGGCTGAGCAGGAAGATTGCCATGAGTTCTAGGCCAGCCTGGGCTACATAGTCAGCTCAAGACTGGCCCATACTAGGGAGTAAGACCCTGCCTCAAAAAAAAAAAAAAAAAAAACTAAGTTACCCAGGCTATGCCCTGCCCAGATTTTGCCGGGTCTCCAAGAGATTATCTATCCTCCCCTTCCTTCTGTCCAACTGCTGTGCCTACCATATAACTTTCTCCTTCCACTATAGGGACCCCATAATTGTGTCCCCCAAACCCTATAATCCTTCTCAAATCTTGCCCCACCCCACACCCATCAGTGTGCCTAGCATTCTCAGAGGGTTTCTGCTTGGTGTGCACTAGTGCTTGGTGAGCTCTGGCTCAGAGCTCTTGTTTCCCCTCCCCAGCCCAGCCCACCCAACCCTGCTGCCGCCACTGCACCCTCATAGCGTCTCGTTTTCACCCTGGGTTCTGCTCTCCTCCTGCACTGTCCAGCCACTCCCCAGGCCACACAGCCATCGGCTTTTACTAAAATTTTGGGTCACAGAAAGGAACCATAGTAAAGAAAAGAGAGTCTGCCAGTGGGCATTGGTGTCCTAAAAATTCATCAGCCGCTGTCCATCTTGAAAACACCTCTCTGTTTCCTAAATACCAACTTACACCCATTTCTCTTTCTTCTCCCAAAGACCCTTCCATCCACACTCCAAGTTCCTGTGGATTTCTCCTGCAGAACAATTTGTCTTGCTTTGGGCATGCCCAGAGGGTCTCACTGTCCTCACCAGAATGCTTTCCCTTTGGATTCCTCATGGTGTGATCCTCAAAAAAGATGGGTGTACCTCTAAGACAGATGCTGGCCCTCCCCTGGAATGATAAGACACAGTCTTTTGTTTTCCATGTAAGGCTTTCTTCCTATTCACCCACCTGGCCTCCCACATGCACGCACTTACATCTGGTATCCCTGATTGTCAAGATATCCATCCCAAATTGTTTTTTTTTTTTATTTTGGTCTTTTTTGAGACAGACTATCGCTCTGTAGTTCAAGCTAGTCCTGAGCTCACTATGGAGCCCAGAGTAACCTCAAACTCATGGCAATCCTCCTGCCTTATGCTCCTGAGTGCTAAGATTATAGGCGTGCACCACACCCAACTTATGTGGTGCCAGGAAATTGAACCCAGAGCCTTGGGCTGGCCAGGCAGGTGCTTTGACTGCTGTGCTGGTCCTCCAGCCCAGCTCCTGTCTTTTTCTGTCTGTTTATTTGTCCCTCTGTTTGTTTTACTCCTTTCTGGGCATGAAGCATGGTTGATCAGCATCTTCCCTGTAGTAGAAAAATGGTGGTCAGATTAAAATGTTAGTCAGCATAAGAGAAACACCAAAGACTGGTAATAGATGATTCTCCTTACATGTAGGCAAATAAGTATAATGAGTAGTCACAGTCACAGAAACAAAGTGAAATGCTGAGGAGGGCCTGAGGTGGGAGTGAAGGAGTTACTTACTGTGTAAGGGGCAGGGCAATTCACGAGGATGACAGAAAAGATGGATATGGCCATGGATACCCTTGGATAGGATGCATCACTTAATGCCACTGACTTATGCACTTCAAATGGCTTAAAATGTGAATTTTATCACATTTTATTACAATAAAAACAGCATTCATTCTGACCTCAAGGGAATTATAGTTAATTCAACAAGTGGGGGCTTTTCCTGCAGCACCTGTGAACCACAGCCCACCCGCAAACACCTGAGTGAGTCCCCAAGCTGAGACTGCCCTCATCTGCTCTCAGGCTTGGTGGACAGTCACCTTTCTACTGGCCCTGCCCACCTTGCCACAGGCATCTGCACCTTTTTCCAACTGATGGAAAACACAAGAAGCACTGAGCTATTGCCACCAGAAGGGAAGCCTTCAGACTTTGGCTCTAAATCTAGTTCAGCCACTAACTAGCCGTGTGGCTTTGGGCAAGTTATCTAATCTGTCTTAATGTCCCTCATAAAGAAAATGCAGGAGACAATAACAGGTCTCCAGTGAGATAACAGATCTGGCACACGTGGAGAAGTGTGTGCGAGCGGGTTACAGCTTATTTCACTAAGTCAAGTGAAAAACATCTCAAACACAAGAAGGAAATTATCTACATAGTAAGTTCAGGATCAGCCTGGGCTACAGAACGAGACCCTGCCTCAAAAAAAGGAAGTTGCTACCTAGAAATAAGGAAATTATTAGGTAAATACAACTACAGAATAGTGCTCTGATCTCAGGCCAGTATCCCTAAATTATCATCCTCATCAAAGGTGGGAGGAAGCAACACACATCCCCATGTGATTGAAGATTAGATTTGATTCAGAGCCAGGTCCAGCGTTGTCCCTAGGTTTCTTGATGAGATGTGGAGCAGGGATCCTGGCAGGAGTGTAGTTGGGGGAGGGAGTATGGGAGCAGGCAGACAGGAGAGTCTTATCCCATAAGCACATGTTCAGTAATGGTACCTTCAACCTGGGCGGAGCGTGCTCTCCTGTAACCCCAGCATGCTAGGAGGCTGAGGCAGGAGGATCATAATTTGCAAGCCCAGCCTGGGCCACTTAGTAAGACCCTGTCTCAAAATAAAAAATATAAAAAGGCTGAGGATGTAGCTCAGTGCAAACACCTGGGTTCACAGCAGTGGCAGGAAATAAAAGCACCTTCTAACAACGTTCAAAGCTGTCTAATATGTCAGCTGTCAAAAGACTGATGGGAAGGTGCCAACACATGTTGGTGGCAACAATTCCATAAATCTCTTACAAAGGTGGCCCAGAGGTGGCCTCAGTTGGCTGTGCTGGCTGACCCCAGTCTGACCGCCAGCTGGGTTGCTGCCAGGGACTCTGGTCTTACTGGCTGCAGGGGCAGCTCTTCTTCCCTTCAAGCCTAAGAAGCAAATCCCGGTCACCACGGCCCAGGTGAGTGCGCGCCCTTTCTCCCTGTGGTCTCCCCAAAATACTCCCTGATCCTTATTTCAGCCTTTTTCTCCCCTTTGAGGAGACACTGCTCAGTAGCCCCTCCCCACCTCTGTGGAAAACCCCACAGAGAGGTGCTGGAACTCTGTGTCTCTGGCCCCACCGTGCTGAGGACCTCGCAGGGCCCCAGCTGAGCCCAGATGGTAGTCATCTAGTTCAGGCTTCCTACTGACCTCACCAATAATTACGTTATGCTGTCCACACCCATTCCCACATCACCTCCTTCCGGGTCCCCTTCCCACTCAGGCGGGCTGTGCCAAGCAGCAAAAATGGAAGCAGACCTGCAGGAACTCAGCAGGGGACCTGGGGACTCACCAGGGCCAGCAGCTTGGCTCCACGACTGCCCAACCCCAGCCTCCCAGGCAGCTGTGGCACTCCAGCTGCCAAATCTACAACATAATGGCCGGTGGAGGGACCTCAGGGGGTCAGAGTGCTGACCTAGCAAGCACAAGGCCCTGAGTCTGATTCTTCCTAAACCAGGCATGGTAGTCCCTGCCTATAATCCCAGCTCTCAGGAGACTAAGGCAGGAATTTGAGGCCAGCCTGGGCTATGTAGCAAGTTCAGGACCAGCCTGGACTATGCAGTGAGACCCTGTCTCAAAACAAACAAAAATAAAGGAACCAGTTTTTAACTGGAAGCCAAGAAAGGACTATAGAGAAATAGCCCATTAAGCCGTCCTCCTGTGGGGTGGCCTGTTTCCCTTCTCCCCCTAGTATCCTGGAACAGTGAAGGAGGCTTGTCCTTACTGTGGCCCTATACCCCTCCATCCACAGCCAGCCAGGAGTGTCTGCAATCACCAATCCCATGTTCCACAACCCCAAGAGACAGAAGATCATTGGGGAGCTCTGAGGTCAACTTGAGTTCCAGAATGTTCTTTTCAACGGTGTGGGATGGTCACTTGTCTTAGCCACATAGGGCAGACCAGGAGGACTTTGATCCCACAGGCAGCTAGTGGAATAAACTATTAAGGCAAGTGGGGCCTCATGGAGGCCTCTCTACCCTTCATCTCAACCATGGCCTATTTAGAAGCACGCTGCTCTCACACACCTTGAAAGGAAGGGAGGAGCCAGGGAGGTAGGTCAGTGGCGGGGAGGTGGGCAGTCCTCTGATGGGGCTACCTGGAAGAGACAGGGAATTTAAGAGCTCCTCATTCCTGTCAGGGCCAGAATCACTCCTCACCAAGGACTACGAAGAACCGGTGGTGAGCTGCAGGACACTAGCACAGACCGAAATGGAAAAGCCACCCTCCCTTCTGCCAGCCGCCCTCCCAGACCCTCTCTGGAGACTAGGGGCAGGAAGGCGCTCTGCGTCTTGGCCCGCCCCGGCCTTCTCATAGGGGGCTTGGAAGAACTGCAGTTCCAGCCCTTGCCCTCACAAAGGCCCCCTCTGTCACAGCCTCCCCAGAACCGGCCTCCCCCTCAGGCTACCCACTCTCCCTCGCCCCACCCCCACGCACATGGGCTTCCTACAGAAACGAATTCCAAGCCGAGTTAATGTCGGATCCGTCTCCCAACAGCAGGCTGGAACAAAGGCTGCACATGACTAAGTGTGCTGGGGTGCTTGTCAGGGCTGAGGCAAACGTAATTATAGGGAGAGGCAGGCCACTCTCGGCAGCCACACCTGGCCGTACAGTAAACAGCACTCTTCCTGTCGAGCTGGGGGGAGCTGAGAGACAGGGAGGCGGCAAACCACAATTTGAATCATTTGGGGAAAAGCTATAAATACAATAATGACTCATTTGTAAAATATAATTTCATCCAAAAGCCTGGAAAAAATAGGAAAGAAGTTCTTATGCTATTTCAAGCTAAATCGTTCGAGGGTATTCTGCCAGAACCAGGGGAGGGGACCCAGCTGCCCACCAAAAGCCAGGCTGGGCCTCACATGCAGGCGTCTCCAGTCCTCCCCTGCCTGGGCACTGTGTGGGACGCCAACCTCCCCAGCTCCGTAGGAACAGCCTGACATCGGAAAGCTAGCACTGCAGAGTTCACTCCTGGGAGAACTGGTGAGAACTACGGACAGGTCAGCCTGGCGTCCAGGCTGTGACGCCTGAAAACAGTTTAATGACAGGCATGCTGTTGTTTTTGGCAAACTCTTACCCAGCCTTGGGGCCCAAACAGCCTTTCATGCACCGGGTAGCTTTCATAGTGTGGCTCAGGGTCTCTTCTAGAGCTTTGGGAAAACTCGATTCTCGCCTGGGACCCACTGCTCTGTCTGTGAGAGAGAGCTGGGGGTCACTAGGTTTGACCCAGGTCATCACTGCCATTCTGTGTGTTCTGAAGAACATATTGAATTATATAGCATGTTCTTAACATCTGTGTCACTGTAGGAGAATTATTTAACCTTTCTGGGCTCATTGAACTCGTCTACTAGATGTTTACTAACATTACCTTCCTCCAAGGGCTTTTGAGGAGATAAAGTGAGTTCCTGTGTAAAGCATTTAGAATAGGGCCTGGCATAGTGAGTGCCCAGTAGCGGGAACTAACGTGATCACTGTTACTCCTCACAGGACATCTTGATTCAGGGAGACACCGTGGCACGGCATGTGACCTTGGCTGGTCACGGATGCACTAAGGACCAGATTCCCAGGCTTGGACCCTCAGCTCCTTCCTTAATCTCTATAGCCAGGGCAACCCAAAGCATCCCGGTTGGCACCCCCGCCTCTGCCTCTTAAGTGGGCTGCAGCAGGAGGGCTCAGAGTGCAGTGCGCCACCCGCGGCCTAGGGCCAGTGCCCACCGGTACTTTATAGCAACTGGCCCCCTGAGGCCCAACTTAGCCTCTCCTCCTCTCCCTCTTCTCCCTTCTCTCCTGCCTCTCTCCTGTCCTCCTCATGCTCAATCTCTTCTGTTTTCTTGTCTTCTAGCTCCACAGGGTCCTTTTCCCATTGCGAGAAGGGCCTTGAAAACCTTCCACAAGATGCCCCACACCCTAGTGACCTTATACCCGGGAGGCCAGCAGAGGCTGGCAGAAATAGTCTCCGTGCCACTGTTTTGCATTTTCCTTTCCCAGAACCAGACCTGCACCGCGGCACTTCTTGCTGCTGCCCAAAGGCGACCAGAGGATGCTGATGCTGCAGAAGCCCGTCCCCACCGCTGCACTCGGCCTCCCTCTTCTTCCCCACTGATCGCAGCCAGTGATCCAACTGTTTTTTCAAAAAAAAAAAAAAAGACAATTTTTTTTGTACTGGAAATTGAACCCAGGACCTATGCACCAAACTACATCCCCAGTCCTTTTATTTATTTTGAGACAGGGTCTCACTAAGTAGCTAAATTGCCCAGGCTAAGCTCAAAGTTGACGTCTCCTGCCTCGGCCAACCCAGCTGTGCCACCACACCTGGCTCCAATAATTCCTCAGTGTTATAAAATGTATGTCAGTGCTCACGTTCCCGTGAATATTTGCTACTCTGTCTCTGTAACGTTTATTTGAATTAGGGATCTGAACACAATTCTGATTGACAGCTATGTCTCCGAATTCATTCACAGTTCATAGCACACCCTCCTATTAAATCTCAGTCCCTCTCTCTTTGTGCACTTTAAAAGGAAAAAGTAAGTTTGTTTATGTTACAGAATTGTTAGAACCCAGGCCTAGATTTATAAAAATGAAAACACAGGGCCTGGAGGAATAGCTCAGCACTTACAGCACTTTTCTCGCAAGCACAAGGGCCTGAGTTCGATTCCCCAGTGCCACAGAAACTGGGCAGGGTGGTGCACACCTGTAATCTCAGCACTCCAGAGGCTGAAGCAGGAAGGTTGTCCTGAATTTGAGGCCAACCAGGGTCACATAGCGAGTTCAGAACCAGCTTGGACTATAGACCAAGACTCTGTCTCCAAAAAGGTATCAAAATTTTTTAAAAATGAAAACACAGTGGAGTCAAAGAACAATATTCTCCGTCCTTTGTGCAACCTACCCCATCATCTGGTGGTTACGTACACAGGCTAGATCTAGGTTTGATTATAAGTCATGTCTTTTATTCTTTTTTATTTCACAACATTATTTCCCACAGTGGGTGCAGTATGCTTCCATCAGGATACATGACATTTCGCTATCTCCTTTTTTTGAACCGTATCATCAGTAATTGTTGGTCATCACCTAGATCATCATTAGTGATTTAAAAACTGATACTCCAGCCTCCCATTCTGTCTTCCTTTATGAAATGGAATACCTTATTCCCGTACTCTTAAGTGCCTCCTAAAGACCCAGGCTGCCTGATAGCACAGCTTCCCTTCTGCCCTGAAGGGCTTCTGCCGGCACTGCTGATGGTGCAAGGGTCCCAGCGATGAGTTTCCTCATATTTTACATATCTGGGAAAATGTCTTTTTTGTTGTACTGGAGATTGAACACAGTGCCTTCACTCTGAGCTACATACTACACTCCTTGTTAAGGTATTTTTGTGACAGGGTCTTGCTAAATTGTCCAGGCTAGGCTCAAATTTGAGATTCTCCTGCCTCAGCCCCTCAAAGTGCCGGGATTAGAGGCCTGCACCATTAGCCCAGCAAAAATGTTATTTTTTGTTTGTTTGATTTTTATTGGGGAAGGGGAGTGTTGACAGGGTTTCTTTACATAGGTCATGCTGGCCTTGAACTGACTATGTACCCTAGGCTGGCCTCAAACTTGCCTTGCAATCCTCCTGCCTCAGCCTCCTTGAGTACTAGCATTACAGATGTATGCCACCGCATGTAGCCAATCTTTATTTGTGAAAGCTATTTGGGGTCTGTAATGACTTTTTTTTTTCTTTGAATACTTTAAAAATATTGATCCACTGCCTTCTGGCTTTCATTGTTTTCAAAAAGAAATCTGCTATCATTTTTACCTTTCTTTGTACAGTCTTTTCTGGATTTTTATCTGTTTTGTTTTGGAGATGGGGTTTTACTCTGTAGTTCCATAGCCCAAGCTGGTTCTGAACTCCCTAGATAGCCCAGGCTGGTTCTGAACTCCCTATATAGCCCAGGCTGGCCTGGAACTCAAAACAATCTTTCTACCTCAGCCTTCCAAGTGCTGGGATTATGGGCATGGGCACTGCCACCCTCAGTTTATGTGGTGATGAGAAATCAAACCTAGGGCCTTACGCTGGCTAAGTACAACTCTAACCACTGGACTACACCACAAAGCACAAGTTCTTTTTTTTAAAAAACTAACTGCTTTTAGGATATTTTATTTAGCACAGGACTTACTTATTTATTTATCTGTTTATTCAGAAACAGTGTCTCACTCGATAGAGCAGGCTGGTCCTGAACTTACTATGTAGCCTGGACTGACCTTGCACACACAGCAAACACCCTGCCCCAGCCTCCCAGGTGTTGGGATTACAGGTGTGTGCCACCATACTCAGCTCACTTTTATGTGGTGCTAGGAAATAGAACCCAGGGCCTTGTGCTTGCTAGGCAAGTGCTTTAACTGCTGAGCTATGTCCCCAGCCCCTAGCACTGATTTTAATACAATTATAATGTTCTGATGGTTTTCAGTTTCCTGTGCTCATGGTACACTGAGATTCTTGCACTTGTTGGCTTAGAGTCTTCATCATATTTGGTTTTATTTGACCATTATGTCTTCATGTCTTCAAATATTTTTCTGTCTTTCCCTGTTTTCTGAAACTTCAAAATGTTAGTTTTCTTTCAGATCACTGATACTCTGTTCTTTTTTCCCTTCTATGTTTCTTCTCTGCTTTTTTTAGCTCTTCGGTGTCAGGGGTCAAATCCAGGGCCTTGCGTATCCTAGGAAAACGCTTTACCACTGAAATACACCTTCAACCTTTGCATTTTCCAACGGATCGTCTCTGTGACTACATCTTCCAGTTCATTTGGTTTCATTTCTTTTTCAGTGTCTAATCTGCTGTTAATTTTACCCAGGCTCTCGTTGCCTGGACCTCCCTGGATTCCCTACTTTCATCCCCTCAAGAGGCTGTTGGACTCTTCCCCAGGCTCATCTTTGCAATGTGGTCTGATAGGTCTCTTATGGCAGTTGGTAGGTGCAATCATGGCTGCTTGATTCACTGGTTTTTTCTTTATCAGCAATTATTTTTCTGTGCTATATAATATCCAAAACCAAAACCATTGCTTTTTTCCAGTATTGGGGATTGAATACAGGTTTGCGCACATGCTAAGCAAGTGTTCTACGACTGAGTGACATCCTCAATGCTTTCTCTTTTTAGCAAAATCTCACTAAACTGTCCAATCTGACCTCGAACTTACAGTCCTCCTACTTGGGCCTCCAAATAGCTGGGATTTTTGCATAACTTTTTAATTGCTTCAGGTAGGAGGACAAATTCCATCTCTATTACTCCATCTTGGCTAGAAACAATTCAGCCTAGGTGTTTTGTAGTTAAATATGTGTATTAAGCTTGGGAGGGCCCAATGTGGTCGCACACACCTGTAATCCTAGCACCCTGAGAGGCTGAGGTGGAAGGATAGCAGATTTGAGCCCAGCCTAGGCAACCTACTAACTTAGCAAAGCCTTGTCTCAAAAAAAAAAAAAAAAAAAGGCTGGGGATGTAGCTCAGTGCAAAGGCACTGTGTTCAATCCTCAGTACCACCAAAGGAAGGAAGAAAGGAAGGAAGGAAAGAAGAAAGAAAGAGGGGCTGGAGGAATGGCTCAGTGGTTAAAGTGCTTGCCTAGCAAACACTAAGTACCCTGTTTGATTCCCCAGCACCACATAAGCTGGACGTGGTGGCTCATGCCTGCAATCCCAGCACTCGGGAGGCTGAGACAGGAGGATTGCCCTGAGTCCAAGGCCAGCCTGGGCTCCAAAGTGAATTTAGGACCAGCCTGGACCACAGAGTAAGACCCTGTCTCCGAAGAAGAAGAAGAAGAAGAAGAAGAAGAAGAAGAAGAAGAAGAAGAAGAAGAAGAAGAAGAAGAAGAAAGCAAGCAAGCAAACTCAGGAAACTGTTCAGATTTCCTCATACCCTACGATCCTCTCCATCACTCCACCATGTAGAGGAATACTGTATTGGTTTGGGTTTTTTCAAAGACCGAATTTACAAATTTTATAGCGAAAAGGATCTATTAGGAAGGCTTACAAATCCAAGGAAAGAGATAGTCCAAAATGGCTGCTCAGCCGTGAAATAGATCTTGGGCGATGACTGAAGCCTGAAGATCGGCAACTGAAGAGCAGCAACGGGTAGACAGACTCAATTCAAGACTGGAGCTAATCTGTGATGAAGATCTGCAGCGTGTAGCAAGTCGGCGGCGACCGTAGACAACTGCGAAGGCAAGAGCTTTCCCAGAGGAAGAAGCTGTAGCAATCTTTCTTCTTCCTTCCTTTTATACCCTTGGAGTTCCAGTTGGCCCTCCCACACTGGGGTGGGTGCTCTTCTTTCATTGGCCAGCCCATAAATCACTTACACTCTAATCTTGATTCCCATCCTAGGCGTGGCTTACAAACCCTAATCCAAGTGTGGTTCCTGATCCTGTCAAGTTGACATAATTCCTTCAACAGTCACAAATACCCTTTTCAAAGTGAGCTAATAATACCCTACCGTGAGTAAGCTTGTCATTCCAAGTCTCTGTGGGGCCACTAGGATGCATCTACACATTTACTTCCTCTCTGGTGTCTGGCATATGGTAGTGCTGAACTAAGTGTTTAGGAGAATGAATGGAGAAAAACCCCAGATCACTTGGCCATCACCAACTAGGACTAAGCAATGACAAGACTACAGCTATAACAAGTGTACACTGTTGCATTTATCACCAAACAGTGAACACTGGCATTGACAGCTGTCCTTCAGGCACTTCCCTCAACCTAAGCCGAGCAGGCAATGCTGAGAGCATCCCCAAGAATATGACTTTAAATATCCTGACCTCACAAATCCCAAAGCCTTTGACGGAGGGCATGTGGAGTTGAGACACATGAATCCCCCAAGGTACCAGAAAAGTACAGCTGCTTCATGAAGGCCCTCAGATGCTCCCTGTCCTGGAGTGTGGCAGAGGGAAGAACACAAACAAGAAAAGCCTAGAAAACGCTGTCCTACCGCCTACCGATGTGTTAGAACTCTCTGCCTATGTGAGACTCTGACAGAGGATCGCAGGCATGCTCACTGCCAGCTAAGTGTCTGGACAGAACAGTCCCAGGGGGCGCAGAGCAAAGTCAAACAAGGCCAAAGTACAGAGAATTGGGGCCCAAGCAGGTCGACCCCTGGAACCAGAGTCTGCATATTGCCTTTCCCAACCCACCTGGGCTCCGGAAACCCATACTTCATTGGTTTAACAATACTCTGTGCCCTATACAGGGCACAGATATTATGAGGATAAAATAAGTCCCACTGCCTACCCTTAAAAAAATTTAATAATTTCCCTAAATGCAGTTTTCTCAAAATGGAGTTTCCTAGCAACCTGCATGGGAATCATTAGGGATATTTGTTATTAACACAGACCTTTGAGACCCATTTCAGATGGGAAAAATATCAGGCTCTTTGGAGATGAAGTCCAAGAAGCAATAATTTTAATAAACATCTCACATATACAAAAGCACAAAGACCACTTCTTTAGTATTTTATCCCTATGAAGACTGATTCATTATGGTTTTGTTTTGTCTTGTGGTACTGGGAACAGATCCCAGGGCCTACACACTGAACTGCATCCCCAGCCCATTTTTATTTTTGATTTTGAGACAGTGTCTCAGTAAAGGCATTCAGGCTAAGCTTGAATTTGTGATCCTCCTGCCTCAGCCTCCCAGAGTGCTGAGATTACAGGCCTGCACCACTGTCTGTGTTCTTTATATTTTGAGATTTGAGAATTACGTCAGGAATTTAAGTCTCCACCTGTTATGGTTGGAATGTGGGATGTCCTCCACACGCCTCATATATTTGAAAGGTGATAGGACCTTGAGGTCAAATGGGTTCATGGATTAATGGATCAACTGGATTAATCCATTGATTTCATGTTCTGTTAAGATGGGGGCGGGGGCTGGGCTAAGGGAGTAGGCCACTGAGGTGTGGCCTGGAAGGGTACATTCTCGCCCCAGATCCCCCCTTGTGGCACTTCCGTCTCTCTGTCTCACGAGCTGCTGTCTTCTACACCAGGACCTTCCACTATTGCCAGTTGACCATGAATAAACTGAGATCTCTGAGCTGTCAACTAAACTATACTGTCCTTCCCTTAATCTGTAGCTGTCAGGTAGGGTGTCCCAGCAACAAGAACCTAACAAAGGCAGCAGCCTTTGTCATCTTAGCTCAGAGTTTCCTTTTTCTTTCTTTTTTTAAAAATGTTTCTCTGGGAGCAGATTCTCACTAAATTGCTTAGGCTGGCCTTTAACTCACAATCCCCCGTCTCAGCCTCCTGAGTAGTGCGAGGAATCTAGACATACACTCAGACCAAGCTTCAGCCTGCGTTTCTGTTAAAGGTCTCAGGTTCATTTGTTTCTAGCTGATTCTGTGCGCAAGCATGTAAAATCACACCTCTTTTTGAGTCTCACGTCTGGCCTGCTATCTCTTGCAGCAGGCCTTTGCTCTCCTCCCAAACACCTGGACTTAAGTTTACTTTTGAGCTGCTCCTTGGAACAATGTGAAGAAACACGCTGGGAGTCACCTAAATATCATCTTGCCTGTAGGCTGTATCCTGTTTGCATCTGTAATATGAGTGATGGTCTTTGTTTTGGGGTGAGAACCAGGAGGTGCTTAGAAAGGGAACAGGGCGCAGCCTTCACCTCACCCCAGTCTGGTCCTGTGCAGCACATTCTCCACCCCTGCTTCTATACTTCGGATACTCATAACTACTAACATACCTACTAGCATATCTGGGTCAAAGTGCTGGGGCTTTCCCAGGGCTACCAGGATCTCAGCCATTCTTTATCATAGGCCGTATTGTTTTCCCTAAGGCAATCTTTTGTTAGAGCTGTGTTTTTCTCCTCCTCTCTTTTTGGACAGGCTAGTTGGAACACATGTTTATCTTTTAATAGTGCCTCATAAATAGCAACAGGAAGGAGCCAACCCAATCCAAAGCTCAGACTTTCTACTATAAGGTACCGTTACAGCCACAGAGGGCACATGATCTACATCCCAAGATATGACAAGAAAATGTGTGACTACTTACATCACATTATAATTTCTCAGCCCAAGATTCAGGGGTCTTATTACGCTTCATCTTACCTCTTTTGTTAAACCAGCCTCATTTTCTAAGTCCATCTCTTGAGAATCCCACTCATGAAACTAGTGCTTATATCAGGAATATTTAGGTAGAAATAAACAAATACCCAACTCAATTGGCTTAAACAACACAGAGCATTCATTGACTCCCATTACAGTAAAATCCAGGGAAAGAGGTGGCCTTGAACAAGGCTTGAGACAAGAGTTCATATGTGTTGTCAGGGATTCTGTTCCATCTTTCCATTCTGTCTTTTATGGTCACATCATCATGTCTCATAAAGCTCCAGACTCTCCCATGACAGTCACAAAGTGGCTATAGCCATTCAGACCTTACATCCTCATGCTCACAGCTGCAATACAAGCTCTGAGACTCATTCTCTCATCAGCTTGAAACGAATCCAGTAACTGACCCAGCCACTGTGGCCACTATGCTAACAGCATAGTGACAGTTGGGTACGAGTTCATCCAACCCAATTTATATTGAACTTATGTTGGTGGAGAATGGGAAATTCTGTAAACAAAAACCACATACTATGGGTTGGCAACCAACAAGAGTTGACAGCCAAGTAGCCAAAACCTAGTATAATCTTCTATTTTCTTCCCATACCTTAGCCAAAGTCATCTTAATAACCCTCAGATTCCAGCCCTTCAAATCCTTCTGGCTCCTGGATGTGGTGGCACATGCCTAAAATCCCAGTACTCAGAGTAGCTGAGGCATGAAGATCGCAAGCTTAACTCCTCCCCAGGTGATGTGGTTGGGGTCTGGAGTGTTCCCAAAAAGCCTCATGGACTTATGGATACTGTGTACTGTTGGAAGATGGGGCATAGCTGGAAGGGGCCGATGCTTGGGTCTTGATCTGCAGGGACGTATGCTTGTTCCACCATGGCCAGACCTGTCTCTGTTCCACCATGCCATAAAGAGCTCTGTCTCTTGCTCTGGCTCTTGTCCCAGCCTTAGCCCCAGTCCTCTCATGTGATTTTACCATTTCCCAGCCACCCACCTGTGAATGAACTGTGACTTTCTGAAACTGAGCTCAAATAAATCTAAAATAAATTCCTCCCTAAGTTGTGGATGCTGGATAGTCTATCCCAGCGATGAGAATGTAACTAAGACCCTGGACAAATTAGCAAGACTCTATCTCAAAAAATTAAAAAATAATAATAACAATTTTTTATAAAAAGGTTAAGGATGTAGCTCAATGTAGAGGCACTAGGTTCAATCTCCAGAAAAAAACAATTAATTAATTAATTAATTAAAAAACACATTCTGACTTTCCATTTCCTTTAAAATAAAGGCCATTCTTGCTAATGAGCCTCCATGATCTCTCATGATCTGGCCACTTTTTATCTCCAGTATCTCTCTCATATTTCAGATAAACTGCAACTGGCCCTTGCTGAGCTGTGGCATGGGCTGTTCACTACAGTTGAACCACTGTCACCACTGTCACCACACCTCTAATTCCTACTCAGCCCTCAGAGTCCACCTTGGTGTCACTTCCTCCTGGGAGTGTTCCCTGAGCCCCCAGTGGTGAGTTGGGTGTCCCTCTAGGGACCTGCAGCATTTTGAACTTCTCATTCACATCATCTGTTTTCCATCACCGGTACTTAATAAAAGATGAGAGCCCATCACCAGGATTCTCAATTCAGGACCCCCTGAGCTAAGGAGTGACTGCGGGGACAAAAGAGAAGAGTGATTAGGAAGTACTTAAATGAATTCCTTTTTTCCCCCCTGGTTAATAGAGAAATACCAGTTGCACAGTAAAAGTTTAGATTCTGGCATTCAACAGGTAACTCTAGATGTCCTGCTCTCCACGCATTCTGCCCACCTCAGGTCCACTTCCAGCTGCAGCAGAAAGTTCCCCCAATACACACACATACAATTTCCCTCCTTAATGGCCCCATATGACTGGCACCTCACCCTGACAGAAGCCGGGAGGTTAATGTCCACAGCACAACCATTAAGGAACCAAGTAACAGGTCATGACAGACTACTGAATAAATCACCCCCTCAAGTTTCTATTCTGTGAGACAATCTGAGAAGCATTCCACTCAGTTTCCCAGGCCCTGAGGCAGGGTGAGCCCCTGCTGTCACAGCAATGACCAGTTCAGGAACACACTTCATGGCTTTTCCTCCTCACCACCTCTCTCTTGTTCCGGTTCCCCCTGCCTCCCGCTGTCACCACCCAAACAGACTCCCTGAACTCAAGCCCAAGTCTCAGGTTCTGTTTGCAAGCCATACAGGAACCCTTGAAGACCCTTCCACAGAGACAACAGAGAAGTCAGTCAGAGAGACTCTGTCGGGCAGCAGAGGCACCTTCCCCAGCACCTTCACAAGGAGCCCATGGGCTGCCAGACTCTGTTCAATCTACAGACCTTCTGCCTGGTCTGTCCCTTTTGGTGGACCTCTCTCTTTGACATGCTGTGACTGTTTAAAGCATTATCTCAGTTTAAGGGATTAGGAAATGTCCGGTTAATCCATAGGGAGGAGCTTTGGATATATGACTTACGGGCCAGCAAACGAGGGAAGAAGACTCATCCTGCGTGAAGATGGCCAAGCCATCGACTGGCGGCTCCAACTAAATAAAACACAAAGAAGGATGACCACTGCAGCTGCCTCTCCTAGAAGAGCTCTGACCGTTACCATTTTCTCTGGACTTGTTCTCGTCTTGACTTGCTCCTGTCTCCACATGGTCAGTTTCCATACTAGATTCACTTCAGTCTTCAGGTCTTCACCATCACCCTTGGGTTTTATGTTTTGTTTTTCTTTTATCAGCATGTATTTGTGATACATAGCAATAACAATCATCCTGAGAAATTTGTGCATTTGCATATCACATTTTGGTCACTTTATTTCCCTTCCCCAGTCCCACCGCCTTACTCACAGCTTGCGTATCCCCTTTCCACAAAGTCTGTCTTCCTACTTTCTTTCATCTCTCCTTTGCTTTTGCTACAGTCTGGTTTTCTCACATGAGAGGAGCCCTTTGCCATTACCTGCTCCCCAGCACAGACTCGCACCAGCTCTCCGAGGGTCTCAGATTGGTGTTCTCCTGGCTCAGGTCTGTGCAGCTGCTGAACCCTCCAGCTCTCCCAGCTGTAGGCAGCTATTCTGTACTCTGCCTTCAGACTCGTAACCCATCTGTCTTTCCTCTGCGTTGCTGGGACAGAACACTTGACATCCGCAATTTAAGTGAAGAAAGGTTTATTTTTGCTCACAGTTTCAGAAGGTCTCATTCCAGTCATGGGCAATGGTAGAAGCACGTAGCAGAGACATGACTGGGGAAAAGCTGTTCACACGTGGCAGACAGGAAGCCACGTGAGGCAGGAAGGGCAGAGCCAGCACATACCCTTCCGGGTCAAGCCCTCGTATGCCACCCCTTCCAGCCAGGCCTTCGTTTTAACGGCACTTGGTCTCACTGGCATTCCACGTCATCCAAATCCACAAGGCTCTTGGAGGTCATTTCAGATCCAAATCATAATACCATCCTAAGTTCATGTGTGTGTGTGTGTGTGTGTGTGTGTTGTATGTATCATATATAATATATGCATATGTTAATTTATATTAATTCTGTTTCTCTGAGAACCCTAATATACATGCTTTATTCCCACAGTTCTTCCTGGGTTTTCCTTCTTCACGCCTCACTTCATTTTCCTACATATTAATAAAAGTGGAGGGGCCGGAGGAATGGCACAGCAGTTACAGAGCAGCCATAAATTAGACTCCCCAGCACCACATAAAGCTGGGCATGGTGGCGCATACCTGTAATCCCCACACTCAGGAGGCTGAGGCAGGAGGATTGCTGTGAGTCCAAGCCCAGGCTACACCAGTGAGTTCAGGAGTAGCCTGGGCTACAGAATGAGACCCTGTCTCAAAAAAAAAAAAAAAAAAATTAAAATTAAAATAAAGAAATAAAATGCAGCAGATGGTATTGAAGCTGGGAGACAGACACGTAGAAAGTACAGGTAGAAAGGCCCAGGTACAGGTACAGGCATACAGGTATAGATACGTAGGAGGTCAGGTGTAAAGGACTCCTTTATGCTTTATGCTTTTGTATTTTTAACTTTTCCAAAATACTTTTCAAGCAAAACTTTTAAATGGTGTTTCTCTCCTCATCTCTTCTCCATATAATTCTACCTAATGGTTCTCAAATGTGCACAAAAGCAGTACCTGGAGAAATTTGTTAAAACATGT
Source organism: Ctenodactylus gundi (assembly GCA_004027205.1). Lineage (NCBI taxonomy): Eukaryota > Metazoa > Chordata > Mammalia > Rodentia > Ctenodactylidae > Ctenodactylus > Ctenodactylus gundi. The sequence continues at coordinate 56,548 of PVKB01005037.1, read as the reverse complement.
GCTCTCACCTAGACTGGGGGTGTAGCTCAGCAGTTAACAAACACAAGGCCCTGGGTTCGATTCTCCAGCACCACATAAGCCAGGTGTGGTGGCAGATTCCTGCAATCCCAGCACTTGATAGGCTGAGGCAGGATTGTCATGTGTTAGAGGCCAGCCTCAGCCACATAGTGAATTCAGGACCAGCCTGGACTACAGAGTGAGACCCTCATTACAGGTGTGCGCCACCACTCCCAGCTTATGTGGTGCTGGGGAATCAAAATCAGGTACTTAATGTTTGACTTAGCACTTGCTAAGCAAACGCTTTAACCTCTGAGCCATTCCTCCAGCCCTGGCCCTCCTCTTCTTCAAACACACTAGAAACACATCTAGGCCTGTATGACCTTTGTGCCTGGACAGCCACAGTTAACAGATGCTAGCACACCGCACCGTCAAAGCAGTCACTCCGAGCAACGTGCATACACGTACAAGCACGCACACACGCTCTTTCACGCTGACCTGTTTTATCGGCTGGGCAACCGAAAATTCCCGCTTGGCTTCTGTTTCCTCGGGTTTTGCCCACCGGCTCTACCGCGGCTGACACCCAGCGCAAGCGCTTACCTATTGCTCCCTCCCAGCCACACCCCGCGTTCTCGAACCGCTCGATCAATATTTGGACGGACAGATGTGCACGCGAGGACTCAGAGGGGGAGCTGAGCGGGGAGCGCAGCCCGGGAGCCGTCACGGCACGGCACAGTTGGCCCAGCCTGAGTGGGTGGAAGTGCGGAGGATCGGAAGAGAGCCCAGGAGCTCATCTGGGCGGAAAAGGAAAAGGAGTCTGGGAAGGAAACCGGGAAGGCAAGGCGGAGAGGTTGGAGGGACGTGGGAGCAAGCACCGTCCTCGTGCGAGGGTGGAGGACTGGGGAGGTGGCTAAGGCAGGAGGGTCAGCGCGGCAGCACACAAAATAATAATAACAACAACAAACAACAAAGGATAGAAGAGAGCGCCGAAGAAGGAGGGAGTAGGCAGATCGGCAGAGATGAAACTGGACGGGCAAGCCTGCATTCCGTCCCATCACTGGGAAGCCCCAGTGACGTCCAGCTCCAGCGAAACGAGAGCGACCGGCCACGCGGGAAGCCCTGTGTGCGCAGGCCCTGCGTCCCGCCGCCCGGAGCAGCAGCAGCGGTTCTGATGTCCCGAGGAGGGTGGGACAAGCTCAAGCCCTCTCCTGCTTTCCCCCTTTCCCGGATCGTTCTTCCCACCTCTTTCTTCCCGCTAGCTGTCTGTCCCCTGCTCCCCGGAATCCCCTCCCGCATGAACTGTCAGCACGCGAGTCCTGCCTCCAGCTCGGCCACCAGGGAAATCCAAAGCCGACCAGGCCAGCTACATTTCTTATTTCTAGTCCTGTCTTCAGGGAGGACGTCCCACTGTCCAGAACCGGCCTGTGTGCCCGGGGCCAACTTAACCATAACCACAAAGGAAAGGAGTTATTCTGGCTTCATTCTTGGGGCTGGGCATTCCATCTGCTGGCTCCGTTTTCAAACCGGCACGGTCACCATGACCAGCAAAGATAGTGGGCCGAGCCAGTATGGTAGTGTGCACCTGTAATCCCAGCTCTCTGGGAGGCTGGAGCAGGAGGATCGCAAGTTTAAGCCCACGCTGGGCAATTTAGTGACTGAGCAAGTCCTTCTCTTAAATTTTGAAAAAGGGTTGGGGATTTCCTTAGTGCAACAGCCCTGGATTCCATTCCCAGTTCAAAAGATAAAAGACAAAGTAAAATAAAAATAAAAAGCCTGTTTGAACTCCTAAAGATCACTCAACCCCTGCTTGTTTGGTTCGCTCCTCCTTTCTGCAAGACCCCGAGCGAGGTGCCGGGTGGCCAGAGCGCAGCAGGGTCTCACCTGAAGGAGGCGGCATGTAGAGTCATTTCATGCACATGCCAAGTCACGGGTGACAGTACAGTCGGCTCTGACTCAGGGAAAGAAAACTGAATGTAGATCCGGTTGTGTCGAAGAAACAGGTGCTCTGGTTTATTTGTGCCGTGAGGCAGCCTTCCCAGATGCACAGGAGGTTCTCCCCTTCACCAGAGCCCCGGCACCCTCCTGGCAGAGCACCTTTCACCTGGATATAGCCCCTCGCTGAGTCAGAGGAAATGACAACTCAGAAGCATTTTGAATTCTTGGCCCAGGAGTGAAACGCATGACTTCCACTTGAAATCCATTGGCTAAAACGGGCCATATGGCCCCATATAACTGCAAAGAGCCAGGAAGGCAGATCCCACCATAGGCCAAGAGGCAGGGAGACAGAGATATTTGGTGAGTGTTGTAAAGACCTCCAGAAACCACCAAGGGGGGATAACACCTGAACTGAGTCTTGACAAACCTTTCTGTCTTCCGCAAATGAAGTCACTAGCTGGGGCGGAGACCTGCCAGGGGCAGAGAGCACAGAGGAGGCACGAGGCTTGGGGGTGCCGGCTAGTGGGACCCACGCCTTTCCAAGAGTGGGTGGGAGTGGAGGTGGGCCTGCACTGGCCAGAGGGATGAACCCAATCTAGGAAGGACTTGAGATAGCAAAATAAGGATTTTACACTCTAATAGATTTTTGGCAACAGGACGCTACCAGCTACCGAGATTTTTTAAAGCAGAAAAGTAACATGATCTGATTTGTATTTTAGGAAGATAACTTTGGCAGCAAAATGGGAAGAAATTGGAAGGAGGGAGTCCAAAGGCAGAGACTAGGAGAGGCTGTTGCCGTGGTCCAGGCCAGCGACAAGGAGAAAGGGACTGGGTGGGTGCCCAGGAGGGGACAGATGGGACACTCACTTCCAATCTAGGAGGGGTGGCTGTCTGTCTTTTTTTCGCTTTTATGGAAATGTTCAAACTTAAAAGAGTAGAGGGAGCAGTGTAGCAAACGTCCATATACCAGCACCCAACTATCATTGTTATCCACACGTGGCCAATTCTGATTTATCTACACCCCCTTCACCCTACTAAATTATTTAGAAGCAAATCCCAATTTCCATACTATTTAGTCTATAATGTCTTTAGCAAAAGTCCTAAAAGATTAAAAAAAACAATTTTTTTTTTTATTCTGTGCATAGTGGCACATGACTATAATCCCAGCACTTGGGAGACTGAGGCAGGAGGATACAAGTTCAGGCTAACTTGAGCTACATAAAGAATTCAAGGTCAGACTAGACTTCATAGCAAGACCCTGTTTAAAAATCACATCAGCATTAACAACAAAAACATTTTTATTTTTTTTTTATTTTTTTTTTTTTTTTTGGGGGGGGTGTGCTACTGAGGATTGAGCCCAGGTCCTTCACGCTGAGCTATATCCCCAGTCCATTTCTTAGTTTCTTGGTTTCAAGTTTGGATCTCATTAAGTCACTAAGTTGCCCAGGCTGGGCTTGAACTTGCAGGCCTCCTGCCTCAGCCTCTCAGAAAGCTGGGATTTCAGGCCTGTGCCACCCTGTCTAGCTCAACAAAATTTTGGTTGTTATTTAATTACATGATTATCATCACATCTAAAGGTTAACTATAATGTTTAATGTCACCAAATAATCAGTCTGTATAAAAACTTCTTTTTTCCATTTAATTTGTATGAATTAGTATTCAAGCAAGGACCTCATGTTTTACTCAGTTCTCTCTCTCCTTCTCTCTCTCATCCTACCTTTCTCCCTCACTTTCCCCCTCTTTAGTCACTTACTGCCTGAAGACTCTGGGTCGTTTGTCTTACAGAATTTCCCAAATTCTGAATTTCGCCAATTGCATCCCCTGCCACCATTTACCATGCCTGTCTTCTTCCACATTTCCTGTAAACAGATACCTGGATGTACAACTTCCCTCCTCCTAACAGAGGAGGCAGAGGGCAGGGGAGGGAGGGGAGACCATCATTTAGCAATCCCCACTGCATGCCAGGCACTGCATGGGTCTTTTATAAACATTATTCCATTTAATCTTCATTATCACCTATTGAGGTATATTATCACTGTTTTTACAGAAGAAACTGGGACTCCAGGAGGAAGAGTGTAATGGTTTGGATCTGTTATGTCCCCACAGAAGCCTCATTAAAAGGTGTCTTAGTTACTTTTTTGTTGCTGTGACTCAATACCCAACATCCACAAGTTTCAGAACGTCACAGACCACTCATTGTGGCCGGCAGCCATGGAAGTACATGGCAGAGGCAAAGGCGGAGGCAGCTCCTTACAACATCACAGACAGGAAGCTAAGTCCCATCAGGTCCAGTCTCTCCCCAGAGGAAGAAGCTGTAGCAATCTTTCTTCTTCCTTCCTTTTATACAGTTCGAGTTCCCAGTTGGGCCTCCCACATCTGGGTGGGTAATCTTTCCTCATTCGCTGGCCCACAAATCACTCACACTCTAATCCAAGCTGGTTCCTAACTGCCTCAAATTGACACAGTCTCTGCACCAGTCACAGGAGGTGATTCAATCATAGAGAATAATTGATTCCTACACTGCTTAGGGTGGGGTCTGGGCAGGAGGGGTGGATCACTGGGACATGCCCTGAAGGATATAACTCCCTAAGCAGCTCTGCCATTGGCCCACTGGCTTCCTGTCCCATCATGCCGTGACCAGCTTTTCTCTGACTAGGCCTCCACCATAACTTCCATCACTGCAGGTTCGCCATGAATGCACTGAGACCTTTTAAAACCACGAGCTAAAATAAATCCTTCCTCCCTTAAGCTGTGAGTGACAAAGTAATTAAGACAACGAGTTACCTGATCACTTTACCTGCGCTGCCTTGGCCCAGAGTGAGAAAAAGCTTGGCACATGAGTGACAGAGGAAGGAAGCCTAGTTATCCCAAGTCCTAGGACAACAACTGCGATAACAACAGACACTGTTGATATATGTCAGGTACCTTCCATCACCACAGGAACCTAAAACAATCGCTACTTTAACACCCCCATTTTGCAGGTGGGGAAAACAAAGTCCAGGAAGGGTAAGTAGATTGCCCTGGGCACTACAGCTGCTGAGCAGACCTAGGCTTCACGCTCAGGTGTGTCTGATGACAGAGCTCGCGTTTTACCTGCTTCCTGTGTGGTCTCTCCTCATGGATGGCTCCCACCTTCCAAGTGGCCATGGATGGAGCCAGGGGAAAGATGGGAATCGGCAGACGAGCTCTCCTAGCTGGAGTCCAGAGAGAGCTCCCACTGTTGGCCCAGCGTGGGTCTCCTTCCGCAGCACCATCCGGCTGGGGACAGCACGCAGCCAGCGCTCAGCAGAGCCACGGTGAGAGAAGCCCAGCCCGTCCTGGTGACATGGACTCCTTCCGCGGCTTCTTCAAGAGGCCCCGCAGCCTGGAGCCGCAGGGCAGGAATCCAGGAGGGAGAGGCAACGCTCCCTGGGAGCTGCTTTTTTCTCCCCAGAGCTGTCAGGGACAATTGGAGAGAGAAATGGGGACATTGTCCCCCACCAGGATATTTTGTGTGCTTTGCACTTGCTGCTGCGTTTCCTTCATGTAAAAGCTCTAAAATTTCAAATAAAAAGGTACAATGAAAGCAGGAACAGGATAAATAGCCACAGTGATCTGAGCAGAAACCCTGGAAGCTTTATTCACATCTTTAGAAAAACTCTGAAGGTTCCTAGTAGCAGCTGCAGCACAAAGCCTCACACTTTAATTCTAAGGCTGCCAGAAATAGGTCTGTCAGACCCGAAATATCACTGCATTTCATTACTCTTAAGTGTGCATTACCATCTCTGCTTCGTTACCAGCTGGGGGGTGGGTGGGATTCTCCAGAGTCATTCTGGAGAGGAATGGGGATCTGTGGCTCGTGGCGCAGGGCAGAGAGTTGAGGTGGGGCTAGAACAGGCATAGAGGGGTGACTCCGTGGGCTTATGGGTCAGGTTGAGGCCACAGAAACAGAGGATCATGTTATCAACATGTCCTCAGCAGAGGGAGGCAGATGTCCTGAGAGGTGGGATCAGTCAAAGGCAAATTAGGCCATCAGGCTGGGCAAATCACAGGCACCGAGTAGCCGGTGCCAAATCCTGGACAGAGAAGGTTGCTGGGGGTTTAGAAGTTTGGAGCCTGGAACAATCTGCATGTGTATAATAAAACTGACACTCAGGGCAGCTCTGAATAATTCAGTAGGCTCTGTGATCTCCTTACGGTCCTTGTCCCTGGTGTACAAAGGAAAAGGGGCTGGCTGGGCCCAGGCTGGCTGCCATTGCCTGGCTCTCTGAAAGGGCGTGACAGATGGGCCGATGCTGGCCACCACCCAGTCACGCTTCACACGGTGATTGGTTTTCAAAAGGGGACAGGGTTTGTGAATGGAGCCAGCTTGTTGCTCGCTGCCTTCAAATGGATGCTGCTGGGTCGCGTGGCCAGCCAGGCCCCTTGTGAATGGGACATCACCGGTGGGTGGTGAGTTCTCTTCTCTAATCCCCTCACTGCTGAAACCGAGGTGGGGCAGGGGAAGGACCCCGCCCTCCCCTCTTTGGCCAGGTTTACACCTCCATGGGTCTTCTTAAAACCCAGCTCCATGTCAGCTGTGATGAAGTTCAGGTGCATATAGTCCAAAAAAAGTGAAAACAAGATGGAATTTTCTAAGCCGAGCCCAGCAGTGCACACCTATAATCCCAGAACTCAGGAGACTGAAGCAGGAGAACTGTCTTGAGTTCAAGGCCAGCCTGGCCTACATAGTGAGTTCAGGACTACAGAGCAAGACCCTGTCTCAAGGAAAAAAAAAAAAAGGCTTTTGGGCTGGAGGAATGGCTCAGTGGTTAAAGCAATTGAGCAAGCACTAAGCCAAGCACTAAGTACTCGAGTTCGATTCCCCAGCACCAGATAAACTGGGCGTGGTGGCGCACGCCTGTAATCCCAGCACTCGGGAGGCTGGGACAGGAGGATTGCCTTGAGTCCAAGGCCAGCCTGGGCTCTGAAGTGAATTCAGGACCAGCCTGGACCACAGAGAGAGACCCTGTCTCAAAAAAAAAAAAAACAAAACAAGGCTTTTTTTCTCGCATGTAAAGAAATCCAAAGATTATCAGCACACTCCTAGTTCACCACTTCTACCATGGCAAAAGACCCAGGCATAGGCCCCTGGCATCTTACTGCTCTGCCGCTAGTCCTTAGCATATATAACACTCCTGGCCCTACATGGCTGCTCCAGCTCCATAATCATACGCACATTCCAGCCCATCAATTAAAAAGGAAGGAGACCCTGGAAGCATTGGCCTATAATTTCAGCACTGTGAGAGGCTGAAGCAGGAAGATTATAAATCTGAGCCCAGCTTAATTTCCTAGGAAGAAGAAAAAGAGATGCCCAGGATGCATGCTAGCCGTTGGGATTTGCCAGAAGCTGCCGCACTAAAAGTCACACGTAGTTAAACAGCTCTCCCTAGCTCCAGGAGGGGTGAGGAAGTGGAACAGAGGCCGCACACATCCACGCACCTGCTGGAAGTCGGTCCATCGTGGTTCCATTCTGTTTCTGCACATCGTGCATCGAGGCAGTGACGGCCCTTCATTCCAGATTGCCGCTTCACATGCCAGGGACCAGCCTGGAAACTCCGTGGCGCTTCTGTCCAGAGCAAAGGGCAAGCGTGCTGCCTGTTACAAAACACGCATGGCCCGTTATAGAAGATTCGGTTCCCCTAAATTCGGAGTTCCTCTCCTGAAATGCAATCTGCTGTGTGTCCAGGTACCACCTGGCCTTCTCTGCAAAGCCAGGGAATCAGAGCCAAAGTTCTTGCTACTGCTGTAGCTGTGGGAAATAAATCATCCAGCTCTGACCTAGGACTCTCAATTCCTACTAGAAGTTATAACACTGGGGCCTGGAAAGAACGGCTCAGCAGTTAAAGCGCAAGCGCTAAGTACCAGAGTTCGATACCCCAGCACCACATAAATAGGATGTGGTGGCACATGCCTGTAATCCCAGCATTCAGGAGGCTGAGACAGGAGGACTGCTGTGAGTCCAAGGCCAGCCTGGGCTCCATAGTGAGTTCAGGACCAGCCTGGGCTACAGAGTGAGACCCTGTCTCAAAAGAAGAAGAAGAAGAAGAAGAAGAAGAAGAAGAAGAAGAAGAAGAAGAAGAAGAAGTAGTTGTTCTAACCCTAAAAGGCTAATTTATTAGTTTGTAAGTAGAATAAAACTTTAGTTAGATTCCCTCATCGACTTCTCTTTTTCCTCTGTGGCACTTCACACTGTGCTACATCCTCAGCCCATTTTGGGTTTGTTCGTTTGTTTGGATTTTGAAACAGCCTCTTCCTAAGTTGCTAAGTTGTCCAGGCTGGACTCCATCTTGGGACCATCCTGCCTCAGCCTCCCAGAGTTCTAGGGTCACAGGCCTGTACCACCAGGCCCACAAAACACCTCCTGGCACCTGACAGTGTTCAGGTGATAGGAATGAGGACTGTAGAGGTAGCTACCTGAAAGCTGCCTTTGGCCTTGCACCATCTACTAAGCTGCCCACTCAGGCATTTCCAGACACGTGGACCCCTCCCACTACCAAACAGAGGGGAATGCCTGCAGGGGAAACTCCAGCCACCAATGTATTCTAGGTATTGAAACACCTAAAGACAGGCCTGCGGGCCTCCTCAGCTGAGTGTTCTCTTGGGACTCAGCAGACTGCGAGGTGCCCATCCCAGTTCTGCTCTGCCTCCGCCCTAAAAGGACTCAGTGCTGTCCCTTCCCTAGGACCAAACTAGGCCTCTTCTCCTTGCCCCACTTCCTGCCTCTGGGCATTTCCAATGTCTCCAGACAGGGACTCCTGAGGCTATAAGCCTCATTTGGCCAACTACAACTCCTACCCTGCCCTAGGACCCTTCTCTGCCGGGCAGTGCACATGGGGCTCAGCCCACCCCTTTGTGCCACACCTCGTCCCATGCTCCACTTGAGATGCTCTTCTGTGTGACGGAAGGGGGCTCCACCTCATTCCACTTCGCCTTCAGTCTCTCTTCTCTTCTTCCTGTAAGCCAGAACTCTGAACTCAGCATCTCTCACCCTACCGACCACGCCCCAACACTGTGCCCTCTCTAAGCCTGGCTTCCCACCTTCCCTGAAGCCCGGCCCCACTGCCCCAACCCCACGGCGCTGGGCCAGGCCCCACTGTTACTCACCTGACTTCTCAGGCACATGCCCATCAGGTGTCCCCTACCACCACTCTACCTTGCACAGAGATGCCCGAGGATCAGGGTTGGTTTGGTTTTTGGTTTTGGTTTTCTGAGACAGGGTCTCGCTCTGTAGCCCAGGCTGGTCCTGAACTCACTATGTAGCCTAGGCTGGCCTTGAACTCACTGCAATCCTTCCGCCTCAGTCTCCCAAATGCTGGGGTTACAGGCGTCCACCACCATACTCAGCTTATGTGGTGCTGGAAAATCAAACCCAGGGCCTTGTGCTTGCTAGGCAAGTGCTTTAACTGCTGTCCCATTCTTCCAGCCCCCCACCCCCACCCTCAAGGGGTTGTTTTAAGAAGTGAATTGGCATCTGGCCTTTAGTGGCTTCCCACTGCCCAACAAAGTTCAGGCTCCTTACAGCAGGATGGAATGGGCTGTTGACCTTTCCAACTCTTCTCTCTCTGGACACACTCCTGGGCTGCCCTGGGCACTCCACAGTTCCCTTTGCTTGTGCTGCTCCCAAATGCTGCTGCACCTCTGCACCTGTAATCAGCTCATTCAGAATGCCCTTCTCACCTGGCCCCTTCCTGTGTACCTATCACCCCGTCTTAATTACTTTTCTGTCACTGTGACTCAATACCTAATATCCACATATTAGGAGAGACAACGTTTCAGAGGGTCACAGCCAACTCAGAGGCAGCCAGCAACAGTAGAAGCGTGTGGGGAGCCACCCTGAATCTGGGACATAGGTGACTGTATCTTGGCTCAAATCCACCATAATTAAAGCCGTTGGTCAGATCGTCTGATAGGCCACATTCTTCCAAGGACTGTTTGCTTAACCTCTGGCGCCTACACCTGTACTTAATCTTATCTTCTGATGCCTGTGACTCGCTCCCTACTCCTCACTTCAAAGCACAGGTGACCTTCCCTAATATAGAAATAGAACTCTCTCCCACTACTCATTTTAAGGTACAGATGACCTTTCCTAACATGCAATGGAACATTTAGAGTTAGACCACCCAGTTGCCTGCTTACGCAGACAGGTTTCCTAGCAACCCTACTCCCCTTCCCCATTTTGCCCTATATAAACTCATGTGAGAAAAGTAAAATTTGAGACTTGATCAGAAAGCCTGTCTTGTCTCCCTCCTTTGTGTCTCTTGTCCCTTCTCATCCTCACCCCCCCCCCCCCCCCCCCCCCCCCCCCCCGCAGGACCTCGTTGAACTGTCCGGCGGGCCCGGACAGAAGCACAAGGCAGAGGCAGCGGTGGAGGCGGCTCCTCACAACACTGCAAACAGGAAGCCCAGGCTCGTCAAGTCCGGTCCAGTCACATCCCAGAGAGAAGTAGCAGCATGCATACACTTCCCTGTGATCTGCCCTAGCTAGGTACAGCCTCAGTGTTACACTTCTTCCAGGTGTGGTTCTAATCCACCACATGCCTGTAATCCCATCCACACACCTGTAATCCACCCCTCCAGACCAGGCCCCAATCTCCATGGACATAGTTCCATGGACAGTCCATAGCATGAGACTTTCAGGGGACATTCCAAATCCAAACTGTAATCCACCCCTATCCACCTTTGTTCACCCACCTCCCGAGCACCGTTCCTGTGATTCTTCACGACCCTGACAGCAGGTCTTACCCTCTGTGCCTCCACACAGCTGTGAACACACATGCTCTCCTTCAGCCCACGCCCCACCATGTACACAATTGTTTGTTTGTGCCACTTGTCACTCCCTCCAGACTGTGAGCTCTGGAGAGTAAGAACCGCAATTGCACACCTTTGTGATGGACTGAATAAAGTGTCGCCCACTTCACTCATCTTCAGCTCCAAGGCTCCCACTATCGTGACCTATGACCAAGTAACAAAGCCCAGTACGGTAACTGCTCCTCGGAGGGTTTCGGGCTGGGAAGATGAAACCAGGATAGAGAAAAAGCAGCAGCAAGACTGGGGAGAAATGAACGTGTTTTGCCCCTCCTTAACATCAAGCAAGTGGAGTCAGGTGAGGAGAAGCACAGCCGAATCGGGTCACAAAGAAGAGGCAGAGTGGGGTCCGACCACTTGGGGCAGTACCTGTCTCCCCTTTCAGGTATGTGCAGATTTGGAGGAAAGGTACAGGCCTTGGGATCTGGATTTGTACCAGGCTCTACTAGAGCCAGCAGCAAACCCAGCAGGAATCCCTTAATAGCACTAGCAGGAAATCCAGGGCTCAAGGTGTTTCCTTGGCCTCCAGGACAGGTGGCTCGGTCCTGTGCCAAGGACTCTGCTTCCTGCACCATCTCCAAGGAGAAAGACCCTGCAATGAGATTTGAATTATATGGCAAAAAGCTTCCAGCCCTAAATGCAATGTGATATACCAGATTGGATCTCAGTACAGAACAAGAATGTAAGTGGAAAATGTGAAGTCCAAATAAAGTCTGTAGTTTGTTTTTGTGTGTGGGGGTGGCTGTTGGGGGGAGGTGGGTGAGGAAAGGGAGACTGAGGATTAAACCCAGCGCCCTACACTTGCTAGGCAAGTGCTCTAACACTGAACTATATCACCAATCCCTACAGTTTAATAGTACTGTAAAAGTGTTAATTTCTCCATTTTGACAAATGTACCAATGTTGTTTTTGCACGTGTGTGGTACTAGTTATCAAGCCCAGGGCCTGACACTAGCTACATCTCCAGCCCATCTCTATGTTTGATTTTTGAGAAAGGATTTTGTTAAATCTCTAAGTTGGGGTTGGGAGAATAGCTCAGTGGCTAAAATGCTTGCCTAGCTAGCCCTGGGCCCTTGGTTCAATTCTCCAGCACCACAAAGACTGGGCGTGGTGACACACGCCTGCAATCCCAATGCTCAGGAGGCTGTGGGAGGAGGACTGCCTTGAGTTTCAGGCTAGCCTGGTTAGGTAGTGAGTTCAGGACCAGCCTGAGCTACAGAGCAAGACCCTGTCTCAAAAAAAAGAAAGGAAGAAAGAAAGAAAAAGGAAATTAAAATGTCTTCAAAAGAAGGTAGAGAATCAATATAAGGAGTCTAATTTTAGGAATCTGAAGCCCCTTGCTGTTTTATTCATCCGCTCAACAAACATTGAGCCCCTACCACATGCCAAGTGTGGTTTCCAGAGCCCTGGAGCCAGCAGAGCCAAATCCAACTCCTCCCCTACCCCGGGCTCCCGCACAGCTCCCAGGTCTCACAGCGCGGCCATGTTCTCTCAATCCCATCAGGCCCCGGGAAAGGCTGTGCTTGACCCAAGGGCGCAGAAGGCTTGCGACGGCTTCCGAGGGTGCCCCGAGCCAGCTGACTCCTTCTGGATTCGGGTTCCTGGCGGAAGTGTGCGCTGAAGTGACCAGAAGCTTTCTCCCAGAGACACGGTGAATTCAGTTCAGCAGACATGAGTGCGTGGAAAGGATAAAAGTGCTTTCAGCAGTACGATTGGGGTAAATATTTAGATTTTTGACTAAGAGCTCGGGCAGGAACCCCCTTCTGGAGTTGTTATAAATCCTCCACTGTTCGCTGTCAAAAAAAAAAAAAAAATTCCCCCGAATCGAAGCAAACACGGTGTGCACTGAACCCAGCAGAGAGCCAGGCAGGGCGGCCGGCGCGGCCAACTGCAAGGGCAAGGGCAGGGTGAGCCGCGCCCGCGCGCCCGCAGGCGAGGCGGTGGGGGCGCCCAGGGCGCCGCCCGCGGGCGGCGGGGGCAAGCTGGGGCTCGAGCCGGAGGGACGCGGGAGAAAGCGCGGAGATCCGGCGGCCCACGGCGAACTCCGCCCGCGCGTGAAGAGCAGATCGCAGGCACGACCTGGTGGGGTCAGCCACACGGCCGGTGGGGCAGGCGGGCTGGCTAGGCCGCCGGCTCCAGGGGCAGGCCGCGGGGCAGGCCTAAGGACGAGGACCGGCAGGAGTAGGAGCGCGGGTGAACCCCACCAACGGCTCCAACAGGGCAGGTGCCTCTGTCCTCAGCGCTCGTATTAGGTTTATCTCCTTCATACAGAATGCCTTGCGCATCGGAGGACACGGGCACAGCAGGTGAAGGGGCGCCGTATCTCCCTGGCCTCAGTGTCCCCCCACCCCCGTGTGCAAGGAAGGGTTTGATCTCCAGGCCCCTAGCCACTCTGAAATCCCAGGATGCTGAGATGAAACCCCATGTGTACTGCTGTGAGTTTGGTTTTAGTTTTTCAGGGACATTTTTAGTGCTACCCTTTATGATGTGCCAGGAGTGAATTTGACAGATGGCTTTTTTTTTTTAAATAAGAAAGAAGACAAAGGGAAGAAGAAAGAATATTTTCCAACTGGCAGTGCTGACAGCATTTTGGAAGAGAGTGGGGGGTAGGCAGAAGAGGAGCTGCCCCAGCCTGGTGTCTCCTGCCCACTGCCACCAGGACCTCCCTCAGGCACGGGGCGGGTCACACCGGGGCTTGTTGTGGAAACACAGAGAGCAGCATCCCAGGAGCCACCATCCAGAGATGATTGTCCCAGTGTGTCCTCTGGTAGCGAGGGAACGGCCCCAGAGGTACGGGTTTATGGGTTCCTCCTCTAGGCACAGATCCGGCTAAAGACTGACTCTGGTGTTAATTAGAAGAACAGAAAGGCACCTGGCAAATCAAAAGCTGGAGCTCTGTCTGGGAAACATTCAGGAAAAATAGCCCACGTGCCAGAGCCTCTTCTGGAATCCTTCTCTCAGATCCCAACTGCCTCTTAAAGGGGGTGGGGATGAGGACCAGCCCTTGCTCACAAGGGCACATAGCTCTGTTCTTAATCTGCCGTGGCCTGGAGAAGGGGAATTCCTAGAATAAGCAATTTGGCAGCCTGAACAGGGGTGTCAGCTGGGGGTGCTGCCATCAGTTTGTTTGGGTTCAATCACGTCTTGGCTCTACCACTTACTGGTTGTTTGATAAGGAAAAGAGATTTTCTTTGTCCCTTTCGTTGCTTCCTTGCTTCCCAGTTACAAAACGGAATAGTTAAAATTCCTGCCTCAGAAGTTTGTGGTATGGATTGAGGAGCTAATACAAGAAAAGCGGCAGTCCTCCTCTCGGATTCAGGGACAAGGTAAGCATTCCATTTCTCTTTGTTCTTTCCTTGTGTGTGTGTGCACACACATGTGTGTGTGTTTGTGTGTGTGTGTGTGTGTGTTTTAATCCAGGATGTTCACACTGAGCTATACCCTCCTTTTTTTTTTTCTGAGACAGGGTCTCTCTATAGTCCAGGCTGGTCCTGAACTATGTAGCCCAGGCTGACCTTAAACGCACAGCATCCTCCTGCCTCAGCCTCCCAAGTGCTAGAATTATAGACATGCACCACCATGCCCAACTATTTTTTTTCCTCATTTTTATTAGTATGTATATGTGTGCATATGTATGTGTGTGTAACATACAATGATAACAGTGAGCTTGAGTATTTTGTGCACATATATATCACACCAACAATGCCTTCCACTCCCCTTTTTGGCCCTCCTGCATTATTCCTCACCCCGCCAACTACGAATATCACACCCATTTGGTTCTATAACAAGCCTGTATTCTAGATTTCCCATATTAGAGAAACCATGCCATATTTCACCTTCTGAGTCTGACTCACTTCACTAAGCATGATGGTCTCAACTTGCCACCATTTACCTACAAAAGTCTCCAATCTATCTGTCTTTATAAAAGAGTAGTACTCCACTGGGTACATATAACACAATTTTTATATCCATTGGTCTGTTGATGGATAATTCAGCATCCTCCACCCTTTGGTTATTATTAGTTGTGTGGCCATAAACATGCGTATACATGTATCTCTGTTATACATTGCTTTTAACTCTTTTGGAAAGATACCCAGAAGAGATATTGCTGGATTGAGTGGAACATTTATTTTCAGCCTTTTGAGGACTCTCCATACCAGTTTTCTGTCCCACCAGCAGTATAAAAGGGTTTCTTTTCCCCACAGCCTCACCAGCATCTATTGCTGTTCCAGTAATTGATATGCAGCATTCTCACTGGGGCAAGATGGTATTTTAGTGATGTTTTGATTTGCTCTTCTGTAATGGCTAAGGATGTTGAACATCTTTTCATGCATTTGCTGGCCATTTGAAGTTCTTTGTCTAAGAACTGCCTATTCTTTTCAGTTGCCCATTTTTTAATCAGGCCTTTAATTTTGAAGGGTCTTTTTTTTCTTCAGTCTCTTGTATATTCTAGTTATTAGCCTCGAGTCTGAGGTGAAGGTGGTAAAAAATTTTTCTCATTCTGTCAGGTATATCTTTTTGTCATTTTTTTTGAGACAAGGTCTCTCTCTGTAGCCCAAGCTGGTCCTTGGACTCACAGCAATTCTCCTGCCTCAGCCTCCCAAGTGCTGGGATTACAGGCATGCGCCACCATGCCTGTCTTTATGTGGTGCTGGAGAATCAAATTCAGGGCCTTGCACTTGCAAGGCAAGCGATTTAATCACTGTGCCATTCTTCTGTCCCTGTGGGATCTGTCTTTACTGTTGATAAGTTTCCTTTGTTGTGCAGAAACTCCAGCTAATTTTTATGTGGTTCTGGGAGATCAAACCCAGAGCCTTGTACATGCTAGGTAAGCACTTTAACCACTTATTAATGTCCCAGTCTCCTAGCCCATATTTTAATTTTTATTTTGAGACAAGGTTTCACTAAGTTGCTGAGTTGCCCAGGCTGGGCTTAAATTTACAATCCTCCTGCCTCAGCCTCCCAGAGAACTCTGGGATTACAGGCCCGTATCTCTTCAGCTATAGAACCCTCAGATCTAGGACCTCATGCTAGTCAGGTCCTCAAAGTGTGTATCTGTGGAGAGCCCCATCATGGTACGGTCATCTTCAGGCAAAGAATTCTTAAACCCTGACAGGCCTGTTCTTCTCCTCCTCCTTTACAAACTCAAGAGACTGGAAGAAAACCACACAGGAGGAGCAGAAATCATGTATCAGCCTTCACCTTTCCCCAGAAGGGGGTGAGGAAAGGACTGCTGGTGGCAGCCTGGGAGGTTGTAATCAATGCAGCAGACAGCAGATAAACCAATGCACTGCACACCGTCGGTGGCTTGTGATGGCTGTCCACGGTCTGTAACTCTGCTGGGTGTCAGTGATCTCTTTACAAGCTGCTTTGGATGTAATGTCATGAAACCTTGACCACAGAGCTCCTTGAGACCAGATCCCATCTCCATGTCATAGTGCCTAACAAGCACAAAGCCCTGAGTTCAATTCCCCAGCATCACTTAAGCCAGGTGTGCTGGTCCATGCCTGTAATCTCAGTACTTGGAAACTGAAGCAGAAGATTTGCTATGAGTTCAAGGACAGCCTGGACTATAGAGCAAGACCCTGTCTCAAACACACACACACACACACACACACACACACACACACACACACACACTCTCACACACACACTCACACACACACTCTCTCACACATACACACACACACTCTCTCTCTCACACACACACACACACACACACACACACCCCAGAAGCTGCTCACAGCAAAAACTTCCAAAGGTTGGAACTCCAGACTGAATGGACAAGGGAGACAGAGGCAGCAGAGCAGTTGGGGCACGTGCTCATGCTCACACCTCCCCACTTCACCCAAACTGAAAGTTCCATGGGGACCATGTCTGCCTGTTCATTCTCTAGCCTCTTTCAGGGTGACTGGCATACAGCAAGTACCTACTTCTCCAGCTAGTCCCCCTTCCTTTGGCATTTTCAGTCAACTTGTTTCTACTAGGTAATTCTTCTGTTCCCCTTCCACTACCCCCACCAAAACATGGTCTCAGCCTCCTTTATTTCGCAAACTCTGATGGATTCCACCTTGTTGCCATCAACTTATTTTCCTCTGCTTCATTCCACTAGCTATCAAAGAATGATAGCTGGAACTTATGTGTCAGTTATAATTGTCCAGTCACAGAAACAGCTAAAAGAATGAGCGAGTCTATCATTTTTTTTTCATAGCCAGAGCAGGTTAGTTCCACCTTCAATAAAGTCAAGGCTCTCAGCCAGCTTTCTCTGGGATCCTTTTTATAATCCCTGTCCTACTAGGCTTTGACTTGTGTCTTGGCCAGGGCTGCATCACCTCCCTATGCCTGAAGCAATCGCCATCCAGGAAGCACTATGATTGGCTGATATTCATCCACATTTATCCTATGTGACTGAGGAGGGGAGGGTCTCTTTCCCAGGTACAAGGCAGATAAATGCCAGGACAAAATCAAGGCTTTAAGCCAGGCATCGTAGCATATGCCTATAATCACAACACTTAGAAGGTAGAGGTAGGAGAATTGCCAAGAGTTCAAGGCCAACCTGGGCTCTGTGGTGAGTTTAGAACCGGCCTGAACTATAGAGTCAGGTCCTGTCTCAAAAAAACCATCAAGGCTTATTAATAATAATGATAATGGTAATCGTGAGTGCCCAATAACTTTCCAATTAATTATTTTCATGCCTAAGGTAGCCAAAATTGGTTTGTGTAGCCTATGATCACAGACCTCCAACTGATCTACATTCTTGGGCTGCAAGGTAAGAATGACAGGAGTACCCTACAGGGGCAAGAGTGATGTCAGCACACATCTGTGAGATAGAATGGAACAGCCACAAAGAAGCAGGCAGGGAAATAGGTCTAGGACCCCAGGGAAAGTTTCCGGGGTTTGAGAGCTGAATTGTTAGGGCTTAAACTTGAGGCTGTGTTCTTCACTGTGCTTACAGTGATTCTACCCTCATATAACCTAGAGAAGACAGGCCGTGCAGATGTTTGGAAATACTGAAGTAGACACAATGACCCTCTCCCTATAAAAATTCTTCCCTTGGTGGCCAAGAGGTCAACGATCTAAATGACCAGCCTTCCCTCCCCCCATCTTTCTTGCAGACTTGCACAACTACACTGCCACTTCCTCCATCTCATCTCTTGCTCTCCGGAGGAACATACCACTTTGCAGTTCTGCTTGAACCCCCTTCTCAGCTCTGAGTAGAGTCCACCATCACTCAGACCTGTCTCCCACCCCAAATCTGAGATGCCATTCTTCCTGCTCTGATGTGGAACCCACTCCTTCCTCCTCTGGCTACCCACTTGCACAGAGCCTGCTCTGAAGAGCCTGATCCAGTGCCTGACATGTCATCAATGTTTGATCAGAGGTCACCTACACTGTCTGGTCCCCTCCTGTCATACCTCATGACACTTGGCCATCCATAAAACCAACCACTTTCCTCCCTCCCCTCTGGCTCTACAACTGCCCTCATATCTCTTGTGCCAATATTTGAGCTAGAAGCTGTCACTTCACTGTTCTGTCTGCTTCCTGCTGTTCTCACCACTGGTTGTCACTATCTTGCTTTCACTACACGCTGCTGGCACCCGTCCTTTTTTAGCAGATCTCCCGATCAACCCTACAAGCTCTGGAAACTCTTTTCCCCTCTCACCTTCCTCTTGAAAGATAACTGTCTCCTTGCTATATTGTCACAGGAGCAAATGGATCTGGCATGGGGGGCTTGGGAAATAGAGCATTTAAAGGACTTGCCTAGCAAGCCCAAGGCCCTGAGTCTGATTCCTCAGCATGACATAAGGCCAGGTGTGGTGGCACATGCCTATAATCTCAGCACTCCAGAAGCTGAGGCAGAAGGGTTGCCTTGAGTCCAAAGCTAACCTGGGCTTACATATTTCATTCAGGACCAGCCTGGACTTTAGTCCTTAGTGTGAGACCCTGTCTCAATAAAAAGGATACAGCATAAGCTTTGATACCTCCACAAGAAAATATCACTGACTTCTGGTTACAAGATGGTAGAATAAAGTCCTCTTACTCAAAAAAAAAAAAAAATCACCCTCAAAACTGGGCATGGTGGTGCATACCTGGAATCCCAGCACTTGAGAGGCTGAAGCAGAAGATTACCATGAGTTTGAGGCCAGCCTGGGTTACATAGTGAATTCAGGACAAGCCTGGACTACAGAGAGAGAGACCCTGACTCAAAAAATTAAAAAAAAAAAATCACCCCCAAAATGACAAGGAAAAGAGGAAACAGAAACTCAAAGTAAATCTTAATTAAAGTAGAGGATATTTAGAATCCCAACAATCTGGGAGGCAGAGGCAGGAAGACTGCAAGTTCAAGCCCAGCCTGAGTGATTTAGTAAGACCTTATCTCAAAAGAGATGTAGCTCAGGGTAGAATCAGACACTGGGTTCCATCTATGAGACCAAAAATATACCCAATGACAACAACAAAACGGAATCTCAATCCATATCACATAAAAATGGCAAATAGTGACAGATGATGCCACAGAACCTAGGAAAAGCAAGTCCAAACACCCAGGTCACATTCCCACAACAAGGGAGCTGATTCTTCTCCCAGAATTCCAGTAAACTTACTGGTAGTACAGGCCTGTAGTCCCAGCATTTTGCAAGTTTGAGCCCAGCCTGGGCAACTTTGCAACTGTTCTCACTTTGGCAGCATGTACACTACAAATTGGAACGATACAGAGAAGATTAGCATGGCCCTTACACAATTGAGCAAGACCCTGTCTCAAAATCAAAACCAAAAATGGACCAGAAATGTAGTTCAGTGTGAAGTCCTTCACTTGAGTCCCAGTACCACTGGGGGGAAGAAAAAGAAAAAAAGAATCCCAGAAAACTCAGGATTAGAAGTAGCAATTAAGTCAGGAAGCAGGACCTCTGTCTTAGTTACTTTTTCATTGCTATGACAGAATACCTAACATCTACTAGCTAAGATTTACTTTTACTTACAGCTTCACAAGGTCTCAGCCAGCAATGGTGGAAACATATGGCAGAGGCCCAGCTTGGGAAAACACAGTTCACAGCATGGCAGACAGAAAGCGAAGGGAGGGAGGGAGGCAGAGCTAGTGTACATCCTTCCAGATCCTGCCCCAGTGATCCTGCCCTTCTGGGTCAAGCCCCAGTGTTCCACACCTTCTGACCAGGCCACACTTCTTAATAGCACATGGTTTCATGGGTACCCCACAATGTCCAAATATGTGAGGCTTTTGGGGGACATTCCAGATCCAAACCATAACAGCATCAAACCTGAGAACTGTATGAAGATCAGCTTAAAGAGTACTTAGAAATTTGAAAACGCAGCCATACTGTCACAATCAGGGGACTTCCTGTGTCCCCTTCTCCACTCATGCAAGATACAGGTAAAGCCTTTCTGGAAATACTGAAACAGAGGGATTCTGGGCCTTACAGGGGACGAGGGAACATAAGAAAACGGAATGGGATCAAGCACTGAGTGAAAGTCAGCATCCTGAGCTGGACCACCCAGTCTTCCTGCCACACACCTTTTCCCTTCCCACACTACACAGCCCTAGGACTCTGAGCAGGGGGATTATAACCTTTAGGCAGGAGACTACACAAGGTCTTTTTATGGGAACACACACTGTGCCAAAGAGGGTCTAGCCAATCACTAGTTGCCCCATCCTGAGCCCACATAGCTCTCTAACGCCTGCCTCCCAGTGATGGATGGATAACCATTGAAAACCAAGCAGCTAAGGAAAGTCACCAGTATGATTCACATCAGAGCAACAAAACTAAAATCAAAGAAAAACAGGACAATACCAAGAAAAGAAAATTTTAAAGTAACATCTTAACAGAGATAAGATGCTGCATGCATCCCCAAAATGTGAATTTTTTTACAGAAAGAAAATCATACTCAGAGAATATGAAAACATTTTTGAAACTTTTAAAAAAAGAAATAAGAGAGGCTGGGGGCATAGTTCAGCAGTTAGAGCGCTAGCCTAGCACCACACGAGCCGGTGTGGTAGCGAATACCTACAGGCTCAGGCAAGAGGTGTGCTGCGTGTTCGAGGCCAGACTGGGCTACATAGTGACTCCAGGATCAACCTGGACCACAGAATGAGATGCCATATCAAAAAAAGAGAGAAACAAATAAAAAGAAAAATAAAGAAAGAAAAGAAAAAGAAAAGGAAAAAGAAAGCCTAGAGCAGTGGTACACGCCTGTAACTGAGGAAGGAGGATCACAAATTTGGTAACTGGGTAACTTAACAACTTGGCGAGACCTGTCTCACAATACAAAATAAAATTTGCTGGAGATATAGATCAGTGCACGTCCAATCTCCAGTACTGCAAAAAGGAAAAAAAAGAAAAGAGATGACAATAATGTACTTAGTCAACAGATTAGGATATAACATCAAGGATATCACCTAGAAAATGAACCAAAGAGACAGTTAATGAAAGAAAAATAATTTTTAAAAAACACCTAGAGGGCCAACCCAAGATGTCAGGTATACATGTAGGAAGGAATGAGCACAGAAAATGGCAGTGGAAGACATTTCAAAGAAATAATGAAGAAATTTCCCAGGCTAAAGGACACAAATTGTTAGGACAGAGGTTTGTAAGTGTTAACATGTATCAAAAAAGCCCATTAAAGAGCAGACTTTTGAAACCAATGACTACAGTTTCTGATTCAGTAGGTCGTGTGAGGCCTCAAAATCTGCATTTGTAGCATGTTCCCACGGGTGACACCGCATCTTAGACTCAGTTTTAGATTGAAAGGACTATCAAGTGTCCCAAAAAGCAAATGGGAAATGGTCCATGCTACTCCATCATGCCAGTTCAATATAAATTAGGGGTGAAGATACGACAGGAAGGTGAATTCAGGGTTTTAGGTATCAAAATGGCAAGAACTTCTCAACTGCAAAATTAGAGGCTGGAAAGGAGCAATGCCTGTAACACTCTGATGGAATATTATTTTCAACTTAAAATTCTGTCTCCAACCAAAACCATCAATCAAGTGTTAGGGTAAAGTCACGTTAAGCATGCCGTCTCTAAAATATTACCTACTAAGCAGTCTTTCTCAGGAAGCTACTGAAGAACGTGCTTCATCAGAACAAGGGAGTAAACTGAGAAGAATAAAATGCTGAGTCCAGGAGAGAGGGAAGGAACGAAGGGACAGGCGGGTGGTTTGCCTGGCTCGGGCCAGGGACATACACACACACACACACACACACACACAGAGAGAGAGAGAGAGAGAGAGAGAGAGGATCACGACGACACGTTGTTTACTACTAGCAATGAGAAGTCCAGAATGACAGATGTATCCCAGGTCTACTGAGCAACACATCCAGAGGACAGTGCCAGGATAGAAGACTTGGGACAGGTTCCCCCTAGGAGGGGAAGACAGACTCATGAGATTCTGTGACAGGATTGGCCAAATGCAAATTGCACTGAGGGCACTTTTCAGAAACATTCAAGGATATGGGAAGACAGAGCCCAAGACTCAAAGAAAACCAAATAAAAAAATATAAAGAGGCAGTTAACTACCAGTGAAACAAACCAAGGCAATAAGCCGGGCGTGGTGGCACACGCCTATAATCCCAGCACTCAGGAGGCTGAGGCAGAAACTGTGTGTTTTGTGTGTTGGGCCGGCCTGCCAGCCAGCCAGCCAGCCTGGGCTCCATAGCTCCATAGTGAGTTCAGGACCATCCTGGGCTACAAAGCGAGACCCCGTCTCAAAAAAAAAAGAAAAAAAACCCAGTTGTATGAGAAAGAAAATGTAAGCAGAGTAGACAGAAAACATTATAAAAGTAAATATAACTTCCCTCAAAAATGAACGGAAATGTAACCAAAATACTTCCTTCAATATTTATTTACATAACTGATAACAAAATCACCGAACATAGTTTCAATCCACTATGATAAAAATAAATAAATAATGTGGTGGGGGAAAGAAGAGGTGAGCAGAAAATCAAAGTTCTCTATCAAAACAGGAAGTAGACAACTAGATAGTTGATTACAGAATGGCATTATGTATATTATTTAAAAGTAAGGAAGAAAATACCAGAAGAAACAGCTAAGAGTGGAAAGGAGTGGCCCCTGGCCGCTAGAAGGGCTGGAGAAAGACCACGGGGACTTCTCTTCTTGTTATGAGCCTTTGAGCACTATTTGATTTTTTTTTAGCTAAGTGTGTGCGTTATCTCCGTAAGTATTAATTTTACACAGTGACTACAGCTGGGGTGGGGTGGGGGGGGAGGGTACCACACCCTCTCCCTGGCCTGCCTGCAGGACTTGGTGTGAGGTGGCGGGGAGGGGGGTTCCCAACACTCCTCCCTGCTGGCGCATCTTTCTTCCTCTCATCCCAGTTCCTCCACTCCTCAGGTCTCTAGCCTGTACCTTTGCAGATTACGTCTCAGGGTTTTACATGCGTTGTGTTTTCCCCTGCTGTCCTTTCCTTTTCCTCTCACCTCCAACTGATGATGTCTGATTTCTAACCATCCTAGGTCTGAGTTTAGATAACATGTCCTCCACAATCGTCCCTCTTCCCCCTCATCTGTGCCAGCGATTCCCCTCTTTTAATGGGTGGCCCCTCCACCCCACCCTAATATACACTGTAACTCCAGTCCATTTGCTCTCCCAGGCCTAGAGGCCTAGAAACCTCCCGAGGGCAGGAACATGAAATATTCCTCGAAGCCTCAGAAGTCTTTGTACATTGGTAAGAAGTCAGTAGTTATGTGACTGGATGAACGCATGGTACTTTTAGTAAGGCTTCAATAAATATTTGAATGAATTAATGATTCATACACACACATAAAATGCAGGCCCCGCACCCATCCTAAACAACCAAAGTATTGCCTCCTCCATTCTGTCTTTCCAACCATGCTGCTACTCCTCAGGCAAGCTGGCTGTGGCCCAGTGCTCAATGTCCCATGTGGCCAATGCTCAATGTCCCATCCATTTACTCCAGCTTAAACCCTAAAAGGAGGCCAGGCCTCTTCCGGTGACCAGGGCTATCCGAGATTACAGTCGATCAGACCGAGTCGCGGCTAGTGGCTGAGCCGTTTCACATCGCCTCCTGATTCCCCTGCCCTCAGGCCAGAGTCCACTCTAGAGATCAAGGCCACAGGCTACCCAGAGGATCCCGCGTTAGCCCTGGACTGCACAGCCTGCCTGAAAAGGACAGAAGCCTGAAGGAAGCCATGGACCTACTCAGGATTCTCACTCACGGTCCATTTTGCAGGCCATGCATAAGCCGAGATCCTAGCCCTCTCAGCTGGCACGCCCTCGAGATGCTGGCTCAGGCCTAGGTCGGGAAAGGTCTGTGGCCGGCGCCCGCGACGCTGAGGGGTCCGGAGGTCTGCAGCCGGCGGGCTGAACCCCAGCCACACACAGCGTGGGGAGCGCGGAAACCGGCAAAGCCTCCCCCAGAGCTCTAAAGGCCAATACAAAGCTGGCCCTAGGGGGTCAGGAGAGAAAAGACCAGAATCTGCATCATTATTAGGCCTCAAGGTCGCCTGCCAGGGTCAGGGACGCCCTGCCTCCCCACCCCCATCGCGCCACGTGACCTCAAAGAGCCGCCCGGGCTTTGGAATGCAGCGACCTAAGCAGTGGCCCCGAGGGGCGGCGCGGCGACGCGGGAGGGCGGGGGCAGCGGGGCCACCGGGGGCCGCCCGGGCCGCGGGACTGGAGGGAGAAGGGCGGGGCGCAGAAGGGGCCCCTCTGTCCCTTCCCGGCCGCGCGAGCGGTCTGGGGTGAAGGAAAGGGAGGTTTGGCTTGGTCCGGGGAACCTGTAAATACCGGCCGGGAAACTCGATCTACCCCTGCCGCTTCCTTATTTAGGAGAAGGGCTGGAGCCTGGCATTTAGTGGCTGCTGGGGGCTCGGGTCACGTGGGACTGCAAGGCTTGGGGCAGGGTGGGGGTGGGGACCTGTGCTCCGGCTGAGTGGAAATGAGGGGAGGGAGGGATTGGGGGACCCGTCCTAGGCCCCAAACAGCTGTCTTTATCGCACCCCTCCACTCTGAATGCGGACTGGGGAGGCCAGTGGTCTGTCCGAACCCGGGACCGTCCTCCGGCTGGGCCTTTTCTGAGTGCTTGCGCCAGTTGCGTCCTGCAGAGTCCACAACCTTGCGAGGCTTGAGTCTTGTTCTGAATGCCCGGTGTAGATCCAGCCGGCGGGCCCCAGGATCCGGTACCTGGGGTCGTAGGCAGTGGGCAGGGAGGGGCCACTTTGAGTCTGGAATTCCGGGGTCGCAAAGCAGTGCCTAGGAGGCAGGCCTCCCAACCTGCCTGGCTCACTGCCCCAGGCCACCAGCAGTGCCCAGGGGAAGAGGCCTGCAGGGACTGGCTTCAAGGAAGCAGCGCTTGGCAGGCTCTGAGAGACATTTATGGGTGTCCAGAAAAGAAGGCAGCACCTGCCCTAAGAACTTACACTGACATGGGGAACAGTCAGCACCCGAGAATGAAAAGCCGACTCAAGTGCTCAGAGAAGCACCTAAGTCAGGTTGGGACCTGGGAGGATTTATGAAGAGATGACATTTAATTGTCTCTTCAAGGGTTCGGAGTGCCCACACAGGGGAGGGGAAAGACAGCCATGTGGAACTGCCCCTGGAAAGGTGTGGAGGGAGATAACGGATGTCCCAGGTGCTAGCTCCTGACAGCAGCATAGGGGAGTAGGGCCAGTGCAGGAGAAGAAAGGGCTGAGCCCCCAGAAGCCAGATCCTGGGAACCCTGGTGAGGCATCTGAGCTTTGTCCTGAGAGTCTTGGGGAAGGAACTGCTGAATCACTCCATGTAGACAGAATCAGATTTGCATTTTCTAGGAGAGCTGGGCATGGATTTAGGCTTGGGAAGTACAGATGAACAAGGTTGATTAGGAGCCTTGCGCCTGCCCTCCTGAGGGAGCAGCCCTGGGACAGATGGGAGGAAAGGACCTGACACGCACTTGGGAGGGGAGAACTTGCCGGTGTTCAGGATGCACTGGGGCACAGTGTCAGTGGGGGAAGACACAGGTGAATTCAGGTGTCTAGCTTGGGAAGCTGATGTACCAGGAAAAGTGATGGTGATGGTAATATTTATTGAGTACTTAAAGCATTTCTAGCAGTAAACACCTATTTTCTCTGTTAAATCTACCAGTAACCTACAAAGTAGGTACTATTGTTATCTCTGTTTTAATATGGGAAAACTGAGTCAAGAGCTAACTAAATGGTTAGATTGGGATAATGAGTGTGCCTGCCCCTTACAGAATGCCTCATCAAGAGACTGCAGTCCCTCTGAAGGTGAGGTTTCCCAGACTGCACCACAGAAAAAGAAATGCCTAGGTGGGTATGGTGTTATATCCGATAATCCCGGCACTCTCTGAGAGGCTAAGAGAAAACACACACACTCACACACATATATATGCACACACACGCAAAACAAGAAAACTAAACTCCTTCTCCACTCTTCAGCTTCCGGTACCTCCACAGCTTCAGTCACTGTCACTGGTCTCCCTCAGCTTTGGACCCTGAGAAGCCCCAGCTGGACTGCACTGGACGAGCCTTGTGACAAGAAGACACAGGGCTCTGGAAGCCCAGTGCTGAGACCCTACCTTCCCAGCTACAGTACGGAAAGAAACTGAGACGGCAGGAGCAACCAAAGAAACCAAGAAAGTGGATGCGATCCACTTGTAATAATAACACAAATTAAACAAAAAAGGTAACATTTCAATGACATCAGAGAGGGTCATGAATGGCTTCCCTATGCTCACTCTCTGCAGAAAAGGGCAGGGTGCTGAAGCAAGCCTGTATGTCCCCTAGAGAAAACTCCTCTAGCCACATTTTTCTTTTCTTGACCTTCTCCTTGGGGTGGGGGTGGATACAACCGTCTCCAAGTTGCCTCTCACCAACCTTTCAGTCAGAGAGGTTAGGGGCAAAAGATGGAGCAGGTAGGTGGCCAGGAGAGAGCCAGTGGGCTTTTGGTTGTTATTAGGCTTAACTTCAGGCCAGGAACCTGTAGGCAGGTTATTATGAACTAATTTAGGCAGAAGTTATAATGGCCACTTACTTTCACGTCCCTCACCACCCGAACTGTAGTAGGAAAGAGCCCATGGAGGATCCATAACCCTAGAGAGCTTTTTTGGAGCAGATACCCATTCCCAGTAATATGGGGACAAAGCCCAGGCACTGAGAAACTGAGCCTTGTCTGCCTATGCCTTGGGTTTCCATGCTCCAATAAAAAGCTACCATTGCCTTTGGAGTCAGTGGGGGCACAGAGGTTCTTATCAGGCCTCCCAGAGACCTTCCTTCGTCTATTTCCCACCCATTCGTTCCCTTGTGCTGGGTTCCAGCCATGTCCTTGTGCCTCTGGCCTTAGAAGGGTTTTTGATATCTATGAAATTTTCTTTGACCTTATAGTAAGAGGTGCTTGAGAGCCAAACCCTCCACATCGTCCAGGGACCACCAGCAGCTAGTCATAGAAGGAAGGTGAACATCCAGGAGGTGAAAACAGTGTATTTTAGTTAGTGATACTGGAGACTGACCCAAGGCCTTCACACTGAGCTACATCCCCATTTTGTTTTGTTTTGGTTTTTATTTTGAGACAGATCTTACTAAGTTATTAAGTTACACTAAATTGGCTGTACTCAAACTTGGCAACCCTCCTGCTTTAGCCTCTCAGAGTATTGGGATTATAGGCTTGTGTCACCACATCCAGCTAGAACAGTGTTGTTTTAATGCTACATCACAATCCAGAGATGGATTATGAAGTCAATTTAGAGAGTACCTTTAAAATTCAAAGAGAATACATGCAATAGAAAATAAGAATGTATGCACATAATAAGGTTAAGTACTGTCCGAAGAAACTTTTGTTTCACTATTCTCACAATATAAAATGTGTTTCTTGCTGTGGACCACTGAACTCCTGGACAAAAGAGCACTGATTAAGACATAAAGTCAAGGACTGGAAGAATGGCTCAGCCGCTAAAGTGGGTAGCAAGTGCTAAGTTCCCAAGTTCAATTGTCCAGCACCATAGAAGCCGGGTGTGGTGACACATGCCCATAATTCCAGCACTCGGGAGGCTGAGGCAGGAGGATTGCTGTGAGTCCAAGATTAGCCAGGGCTCTATAGTGAGTTGAGGACCAGCCTAGGATGCAGAGTGAGACCCTATCTCAAAAAAAGAAATAAAAAGAAAAAAATTGGCATAATCTCTCCTTTCTGTTAAATTCAAAGAAAAATCAATTAAGATAATACATAAGAAAGTACTCTATAAATTATAAAAAGAAAGGGACTATCTCTGTGGGTAAGGAAACGGAACCAAGAGGTGTCATAACCACTGTTAGAGCGATGGGCACCCGTCTCCACCTCAGTTCTTTCTACTTTGCTCCCACCTGCAGTGCCCATGTGGCAACTAACCCACCTCGCAAGAAAACAGGGCGAAGGCCCAAAAGGGCTCTTGACAACTTGCTGAAGACTTACCTTGACAATCCTAGTCTTTTAATGGTGGGAAGCATACATGTCAAAACTACTTTTCCCTTCTGTTAATGAATTAAAATCTGCCCAAACTCTGTGTTTAAAGTTACATAAGCACCATTCAGATCTTCTCTAACAGCCACTTTCATTTTGAAAAGCAGCGTTTCCATGAAAATGGTGTTATATAAAAAGGTTTTGAGTATGTGTGCGGGAAAAGCGGGACAGACAAGTACGAGCGCTAATAAGGCATATACGGATGACAGTCCCTGGCAAGTTAAGTTTTAACCGACTTGTCCTCTGACCTGATGTGCATTGGAGGTTCATGCCTGTAATCCTAGCACTCTGGGAGGCTGAAGGAGGAGGATCCCCAGTTTGAGCGTGACTGGAACAACTTAGCAACTTGGGAAGATCCTGTCTCAGAATCAAAATAGTTGGGAGTGAAGGCCCTAGGTTTAATCCTGAGCGCGCGCGCGCACACACACACACACACACACACACACACACACACTAACTAAAGCTGGAGTTACTTGCTACCCCATTCCCCCAGGCCTAGAGAAGTCCTGGCCTTTCTGAAAATCCTTTCCTTGGCAGGGTGAGTTCCATTGAGTCATGGCTTATTAGGGGGCAGAAGCAGCTCAGAAATCATCCATTACAATCTCTCTCCACACCACTTTTGCTGACCTTGACCTGAGCAGCTTCTCTTCCCAAGCCAGCTATGCCAGGATGGACAGATGTAGATTACCGCAACCTGCCTTTCTGGAGTTACCGCCTCTTGAAGACAACTGGAAATCCCTCACCTAAGTCTTTGTATGGGGAACTTAAAAGTTTAAAGTTTAAGAGGGTCCCTTGGGATCTAAAAAGCAGAGATGCATTATGGGTCTAGTATTTATTTTTATATATTATTTTTACTTTTTTTTTAAAGATGGTCTCGCTATGTAATTCAGATTGGTCCTGAATTCACTATGTAATGTAGCCTAGGCCGGCCTCAAACTCATAGCAATCCTCCTGCCTTGGCTTCTCAAGAGCTGGGATTACAGGTGTGCACCCACCTACGCCGGAGTAATTCGTACGTGGTCACAGAATCCAAGCCAGGGCCTTACGCGCATGCTAGACAAGCGCTTTAGCCACTGAGCTCACCCCAGCCCTGTGTCCAGAGATTAAATTCCAACCTCCATCCTTCAAACCGAAGACAGGAACTAAAAGGCTTTAGGGGAGGCTTGGGTAGGAGGGTGTACCCGGATGGGAGGAAGGCGTGCCCGAACACGAAGAAGTTAGGGCTTGAGTAAAGCCTTGAATCCCATCTTTTTATCTCATCTGACCTGTGGAGGTCACAATCCCTAGGTCAGTTCCATCTTCCTGGACTCCTAGGTCCACTCCCTACCCGCCCCACCTTCCGGATTTATCCAGGGTTGTATTCCTTTTTGTAAATCAGTGGGTCAGGAGCAGAGACAAGCAGGAAGCAGGGTAACTGCCCCGAATATCTACCACCCTGGCCCAACCCAGCTTAGGCTTCTTGGCTCGCTCAAGTCATCCGAACATCCGAATCACTCCGCCTTTGCCGAGTACATAGAAGGGACTGGAACACCTGGGCACCAAGCGGGGAAACGTGAGCGGTGAAGTGGCCTTTTAAGTAGTTGAGCAGGGGGTGTGGCCAAAGAGGCTGAGAGGGCGCAGCCCGGCGAAGGGGGAGTGGCTCAAGGGCGTGGCCGAAGCGATTGGAATGTTGTTGGGTCTTCGCACCGCATAGTAAGAAGGGGCCCCGCCTCCTTTATCCGAGAGGGCCAATCGGAGTGCCGGAGCGGTTTCAAGTCCCCCCCGCCAGCCGGCCCGCCCGCCACCCCACCCCCCTCGAGGATTCGCGTTTTCCGTAACAAAATAGCCAAGCTCCGGACTGTCTACCGCCCCGGCAGCTCTCCGGTGGAGGGTCTCGGGGCCTAGGACGCCGTCCCTGCGTGGGAAGGATCGGCTGGCCGGGGAAAGGCCGGATCAGGAGCCGAGAGACGCGCGGGGGTGGGCGCTGCAGCCGCGGGTTGTTTATCTGGAGTACGGAGGGGAGGGGGGAGCCTGGAAACCGCCCCGTGTCCCATTTCCTCCTCTTGTTTTCGCTCCGGATTCTCCATGTTGGACCCAAACTGAGGAGCCCGGAGCTGCCACCGGGGGATCGGGGCCCGGGGCACCCGCGGGAGCCGTTGCCCGGCCGCCCGCCCTCCGTACAGGCCGCCTCCCTTCCCTGCCCGGGGAGGGAACGAGAAGGGGGGATGTGAACAGCTGTGGGAGTCCGAGTCTCGGGAGCCAGAGCCGGAGCGGGCCCCCGCCCAGCCCAGCCCGCGCGCCAGCCCGTCCTCCCGCCCCGCCAGCCCGGGCCCGCGGGATTGTTAGATGGAACACGGCTCCATCATCACCCAGGCGCGGAGGGAAGACGCCCTGGTGCTCACCAAGCAAGGTAGGGGCCGCAACTTCCCAAAACTTTGCGTCGCCCCCCGGCGGGGAGGGGGCTGACACATTTTGGAAACGGCGTCCCGACCCCTAGTACCCGGGACCTAGCGCAGGCGGTCCCAACCGGGCCCCCTGGTCCGCCGGCTTCTGCGTCCCGGCCAGCACTCAGACCCCGCTGGGGAATGCGCGAGGCTGGGGCTTCCGACGCCCAAGGGGGAGGGGTGTCACCCGCGCAGCTGTCACCCCGTCCGGCAGCCCCTCCCCCTGCCTGCTGGTGTCCGCCCCCTCCCGAAATGTGCGTGGGGGCGGGGGTCGCCACTTCCCTGCGCCGCTGTGCGCTGCTTGCCCCGGACCGCGGGGAAAGGTGGGGAGGGGGCAGAGGGTCTGGAGCTGGAATGGAGCCAGGACTGGAGTTGAGCGCTTCTCAGGCCCCCCGAAATCGAGGTCGCTCGACTGCTGGCAGTGACGGCGTCCGGTGGGACTTGAGACCAAGTTCACCGCCCGACGGCGGGGCGGCCGGGGTGGGGGAAGGGCCAGATCGGCCCGCCTGCGCCCGGCGCTGGGCCGGGGACCTCGGCTGCGCGGTGTCCCGGTAGAGCTGCCTCCCGCCGGTTTCGCTGAGCAAACAAGCCCGGTCCGAGGCCCGGCAGGAGCCCCTCCCTACCCCGGTGCGCTCCCCCGAGGCCGCTGCTGCACACACAGAGCCGCGTTTGTTTAGCCCGGGAGCGGTGTCCCTGGTTACATAATTCGCCGGATGGCATCAGACCCGGCGTGTTTCTGAATCGCGCAGCGAAAAAGTGCGAGTTCTCCGTGGGCAGCGCCTAGAGGCCCCGGCCTCCGGGAGGGTCTCGGGGAGACGCGAGGGAGGTTACGGGCCTCTCAGGGGTACGCTTGGGATCGCGTCCGGGTGAGGTCTAGGAAGGTGGGGGTAGGGTGGGGGGTTGAAACTGCTTAGTTTGGTCTTTGTGGGAGCCCGAAACACCTTTCCCCTCCCCCATGTTCTGCTGGCCTTGCGGAATGTGTCCAGAATAGCCAGCAGAATTTACACCGGGAGCAAGGACTGGGATCGGTGGAGGTGGTTGGTGGTGGGGAGGTGGTGGCGGCGGCGGCGGTTTCTGCAGAGCTACCAGGACTGGCCCTGATGCTGGGAAGAGAACACATTCCATGTTTTCGGGACCAAATCCGAATATTTCTGGCCTTCTCCAGCAGGGTGTACAGGGCCTGCGCTGCAGTTAACACACTGAGGCCTAGCGCCGGGTGGCAGTCAGCTGCAAGGCCTCGTCGTCGCCCCGTGTCCTCCTCCCTCCCGTTTGGCAACGTTAGTCAGCAGGTCACTTGTTCCACGACTCCCCCATTTTACCTGGGAGCAAGACAGTTGGGATGGTGTGTCAGCCTCCCTGGCGTTCCCTACCTAGAAGTGGGGTGGGGGCAGTGTGTGCTGCTTGCCGCCTCTGCCCTGAGGAGAAATGGAGCCGTGCCTCCCCAGATCCCGACCCGAGGCCGGGCCTCCCTGAACCCCTGGTGCAGCTCCGACCTGCTGCGGTACTGACCAGTCTGCGGGACCGGGAGGCTAAGACCCAGGCAGCAGGTTAGCCGCCTTGCTGGCTGCTCAGCTGTCCTGAGGGCTACAAGGAGAGAGAATGCGGGTGTATAAGTCGCCGCTGATTCTCCCAGGCCTTTTCCTCACCTCCTCCGGGGAAAGGACCCTGCTAGATGCCTGAGGTGAGGACTTTGCATGTGGAAGGAGACCGGAGCGGGCAGTAACTGAGAAGCCCGGAGACCAGCCTTGTGCTTTCCCCAGGTCTTCCTCTCCTACGGGGGCTCCGCAGGTTGTCTTGGGTGTGGTGGGTCCTTACCAGGAGGAACCAAGGCTGTGATATGTCGTTCCTCTAATCAGAGCTGAAAGTTTTATCCACGGGGCCAATGGTAGGCTGGGACAGAATAGATAACAGCAGGAAGCAAAAGGGAGGGGGACTTAGTTTTGATTTTTGAAACAGTCTTGGTAAATTGTCGGGGCTGGGTTCAACTCTATTCTCCTGCCTCATCCTCCCAAGGTGCTGGGATTACAGGCCTGAGGCACTGGCCTGGTGAGACTGGCCTCAGTATCAAGTTGCTGAAGTTGGTTGAATTTTCTTATCATGAACATTTTCATTCTTTCTCGTGTGTGTGTGTGTGGGGGAGGGTGTGGGTGTGTGGTTTGTCCTTCAAACTTACCCTTGGAGGAATCTGAATGTTAAGCCAGCAGCCACAGGACTGGGGTCTCTCCCTCCCGTCCCTGTACAATTCACTTGCATTCCAGAGAGGGCATACTTAGTTCCTAGGCTGCTTTGCTTGGGCACCCAGCAACCACCAAACCAAATTTCTGAGTCCCATGCATTGCTACATACAAAATCTGCATCTTAAACCAAAAATGAGGGGAGAGAGCAAATTTTGTTTGTTGTTTACTTGGCTTTGTTTTTTGTTTTCTTTTAAGACAGAATCTTATTCTGTTGTCCAGGTTGGTTCTAAACCCACTATATAGCCCAGGTTGGCCTCCACTCACAGAACTCTACCTGGCTGAATTATTATTACTATTATTTTTTATGTGGCGCCGGGGGCTCAAACCTAGAGCCAGGCACTTGCTAGACAAGTGCTCTGACCATTGAGCTAAGTCCACCCACAGGCAAGTGTTTGAGTTAGCTCCTTGAGTGATGTATCTCCCCACTGTCCCCAGCCCCTTCCAGCCCAGTCCTGCCAACCTTTGGCAAGTACATTTCTGGAGAAAAACAAATTGCTGCTAGCTTGGGTGGTTTTTCAGCGAAGTGGCTTTCCATTGCAGATCATTATTTTTTTTTCATCTCTACCATTCTCTTCTCTGAGCTTTAAGGCTGACTGGGTGTGTTGATGATTCAAAAGTAATTACAGTAGGGGAAGTAGAACAAAATTGCTGAAAGCATCAGTGATAAAAGCACCAAAGTGGGATCATCTTTCCAGGCAGATGAGTGGTGAAATCGCTTTCTGGTATAGCAAGGACAGGATTGTGTGTTCCATCAAACAAAGTTACTGTTGGTATGGCAAGAGTGGCTGCTTATTGCAGCCGTATATAAGGGTGTCACCCCATTCCCAAGAGGTTGTACCTGGGCTTTGCATTTAGAAAGGGACAAAGCCAAGGAACCAAGTTCTGCCCAATGTGAAATAGGAAGAGGAGGCCACCTCTTCCCACCCAGTGACCCGCAGGCCTTTTGGAGGAATCATATACACCGTCAGATCAGATGGTCCCCTTGCTCCGTCGTCTTAGGGAAGGATGGTAAAGCCTTGGATTCCTCTTCATATGTGGTAATGGGCAGATCCTAATAATCACTATTCGGAAGGATTTGTCTCAGAGACTCAGACATCCCTAAAAATTAGGATGGTGGCAAGTTTTTCTAGCTCTTGCTTTCTCCATAGAAGGGAGAAATTCGGCCTTATTCTCTCAAGAAACTGCTCAAATCCCTTTTGCTATAGATGTCACAGCCCTTAATATGAAAAGCTGTAAAGGAGCGGCGTCCTCAGCTGGCTGGTGAGTGTGGAGTGCACAGCCTTGGCGCAGCCTCAGGGGCCAGGGTGCGTACTTACGTTAGAATTGGCTTAACCTAGTTTGGCTTCTTTTGGTCTCAGTGGCCATCCCTGTTTCTCTGCTGGAGGTTCCCCCCATTTTGAGGTCGGATGGTGCTGTGGGGCCATTTACGCTTCTCTTTGCTTCCCCCACCCATGACCCCCAGGGAATGCCTCTACCAACAAAGGCTCTGTGGCTTAGCAGTTGATTTGCAGAGCTTTTGGCTAAGCAGGACTTTGGAATTCCCATGAAAAATCTTTTAGATGGTAGAGTTCTGTGGTTTCTGTCTCCCCGAGAAAAGTTGAGGAGATGAGGGAGGTGATAATTTCCTCCAAGAGACTTTTGCAAATCCCTTAAAATGGGAAGTACTGTATAAGCCACATCTCTAGCCAAGATAAATTGATGTTCCCAACCTTACTGAAGAATTAATTAGTAGAAATTGGGGGCTGGAGGAATAGCAGTGCTTGCCTTGTAAGCTCAAGGCCCTGGGTTCAATTCCCCTGCACCACATAAATTGGGTATGATGGTGCATGCCTGTAATCCCAGCACTCAGAAGGCTGAGGGTGGAGGATTATTGTGAGTTCAGGACCAGCCTGGACTAAGGAGTGAGACTGTCTCAACAAAAAGAATTGAGATGGTCCTAAGTTAGGAAAAGAAACACAATATGTAGGTATTTGTGGTTGTGTGTATGTGGACACACTTATGTACCTTTCTTCCCTTCATCTCAGCTTCTGTCAGGTTTTGATATTCTCCACTGGGGAAGTTTGGTTATTGGATCAAATGAAATAGGACCTTAGTGGTGGGGGAGAGAGGCAGTTAAAAGTTTTCACTGTTCCTTCAGAGAATTGTTCCTTTTGCAGAATTGGTTGTTTTAGTCTTCCTGGGTTCAAATTCCTCTTCTGTTTGCAATAAAACTTGCAGTACATATTAGTTTTCCAAGCAATGTGTTTGTAAGGTAGGAATAAAGACACTTACCCTTACATAATGCATAGTAGATAATGATGGTTAATACCTTCCTTTCTTTTTGAGGCAAGGTTTCATACGTAGCCCAGACTGTTCTGACCTCACTGTGGAGCCTAGGCTGGCCTTGAACTGAGCAATTCCCATGCTTCCGGGCATGCTCTACCGTGCCCTGCTTGATTAGTACTTTTTGATTGGTAACTGTTACTGTTTTTTTATGTAGTTAGACAGCCACTGTTTCCTCCTTCTCCATTCCATCAAGGATGCAGTATAAACAGTACGTGACCCTGTGTATTTTACTGTTAACGACAAATGGCCAGTATTCAGAGGGACAGTAATGTAGGGGCTTGGGCCCTTCTGGCAGGATCAATGCCTGGGGCAGACCCTGTTGTGCCATTGTGACTTAGGGTAGGGTTTCATCTGCACACCCCTGGAGTAGCACATGCCTTAGGGCTGTACGGATTCTTCCTGGTGCCTGGGCATCTCAGGGCAGGAGAGGGCCAGGGAGCCACATGCCTCCTTCAGGGGTCTCTGAAGCCTCACAGAATCTTCAGCACAGTTGCCCCACCTCTCCAAGATGGATGTAGCAATATTCAAGACAGCTGTGTGTCACATTCTCTTACTGTTTGCTTTTGCATTGAGAGTTAATGAACTCAGTGAAATTCAGCTTCCTTTTGGGGAATCCTAACAAGAGTGAAGCAGATTTGGGAGAGAATTAGATGTTCTTAATCTATGCCTTGGCAGTTTGGTTTTGGGGGGAGACATTGAGAGAGCATAAAAACAGCACTAGACTACTTTTTATCCTGTCTCCAGCTCTCCTGCTCTGAGAAGCTTGAAATTACTTCAGTTTTCTTGGGAGGGTGGGTCATGGGGTGTGGTTCTGACATGATTCTTCCTTTTTTTCTGAAATAGAGGGCTAGTTCCCAGCTGGCACACGGGCCTCATAAACATGGATGGCTTGAAGCAACTAGTAGAAATCAAAGTGGAAAAGTTCACTTCTTAGAGCTGAAAGCCTCTCTGGACCAACTAGAAGGGAGTTTCTTTGTCAGCAGAGTGCTCAGCCTCCAGGTCTGGGTGCGCCTGCTCCAGGACCTGCCGTGGAGTAGCTTCTGCAGTGAGCTCACAGCCCTTCTGGGACAGATGGTGTGCGTGCTCTGTTTGATTGGTCACCTGGTCCAGGAGTTAGCCTTGAGCCTGATCTCTCTGTGGACCTGACATTTCTTTCCCTGCTGAGGAGTCCTAGCCACCTTCTCCCCAGATTCAGGCTCGCTCTTTTCACTCTGTTTACTGCTTCTATTTCTCAACAAAGCTTTCCATCCTGTTGAATTTGCCCTTTCCCGTGTGAACCGTTCCCAAGGAACAAATGTGGCCTCAAGGGAATGAGAACCAAGCAGACTCAGGGGAAGGTCGACCTGTGGAGATGGGAAGCACATCCCATCTCTTCAGTTTCCATAGCAGCATGATGTGGACTACCCTCACAGAAATGGGACCTGCAGGAAGAGACAGTGGGATTAGCACTTTTTGACTCGTATGGAATAGAACAGGTGCCCCTTGAAAGGCAGACTAGACCCTGGCATGCATGCTCCAGGCCCACAGAGACACATAACCAGTCAGATATGGGCAGAGGGACCTACAAGACTTTGTTGGTCAGAGAACCCTGGAACCTTCAGCTGTTGGCTGTCAGCCAGGGACTCACATCAGAATCTCCTGTGACACTTACTAAAAATACAGAACTTCCACCTGGGACTTACTGAAGCAGAGCGTGGCAGGTGGGCCACACATGCATGTGTTCCAAATGCTCCCTGTGACTGTGACAGGTGTCCTCGGAGAAGAGCCAGGTAAGCACAGCAGTGGCGCCAACTGTCTCTTCAGCCTTGAGCAGGAAGATTGCCTTTGAGGGTCCAATTTTGTAGTTTAAGATCCTGAGTTTTCTCAAGGGTTGTGTGTGTGTGTGTGGGGGGGGGTGGTTCTCAAATTTTCTAAGTGAATTATCAGAGTAACAATCCTTGTTTACCTCAGAATGATCACAGCTGGTGTTTGTAGGGTACTTCTATGAGCAACATATTATTTCTGGATTGGTTGGCTAATTTATTGATTGATTGCTTTTGAGGCAGGTCTTGCTCTGTAATCCAAGCTGGTCTTAAACGCATATGTAGCCCAGGCTGGCCTAGAACTCAAAACAATCTTCCTGCCTCAGCTTCCCAAGTGCTCAGATCGTAGGTGTGCACCACAATACCCAGCATTATGTGACACTGGGGGAATCAAACCCAGGGTCTGACACTTCGTAGGCAAGTGCTCTCATCACTGAACAGCCCCTCTTTCTGGAATTTTATACGTAGTATCTCTAATTTTCATAACAATTTTAAGAGGTAAGAAGTACTCCCTTTTGCCAGGTTAAGGAGGAACCCCACTGAGAGGGGACTGACTCACCTGGCCTGGGCCCTTGGCTTCAGAGCCAAACCTTGCCACACCCATACTGCTTATTTGCATTGGCGTCCTGCCTGAGCTCATCGTGTAGGTGGTCTGAAGCACCTTGGCCTGTGTGGAATCCCAACACCCCCCCACCCCCGCAAATGCTAAGAAGCCACGCTGACTTCTTGCTCAGTTCTCTCAGGTGGACACACCTATACTGGTTGACTGGGCCTGGGTGAAGCTGAAGGTGCGGGAGGATCCAGCTGGTGTCTCCAGAGGTGGTGACTTTCCAAGACTCCCTGCAGTCCCACTGCAGCTGTGAGGAAGGAACTGGTTGGCCAGCCTCCGTAATTGTGGCTGTGAACTGCCGTTGGGTTGGTTGGTTCATTTAGGAAGCAGGGTGTTTTTTGCGGTACTGACATTGAACCTAGGGCCTGCATTCTGAACTCCACCCCAGCCCATTTTTTTATTGTTTAAGACAGTCTTGTTGAATTGCCCAGGCTGGACTTGAACTTGTGCCTCCCAGGTGCAGAGATTACAGGTGTGTGCCGCCATGCCCAGCTCTGATAAGTTTTGTTTTTATTTTTTATTTGTTTTGAGACAAGGTCACTCTGTGTCCCAGGCTGCTCCTGAACTCACTCTATGGCCCGTCCTGGCCTCCACTAATGGCAGTCCTCCTGCCTCAGCCTTCCAAGGGCTGGAATTACAGATGTGTGCCACCACACCCACCTTATGTGGTGCTAGGGAATCTTAACTCGGCTTGCACTTGGTAGGTGAGCACTCTAGCGCCTGTACTGTCGCTCCAGCCCCGGTTCCCTTGCTCTGTCATACGCCATCGCTGCCCCTTCTCCACCTCATGTTCTTGCTTAGGTCCTCATAGATCAGGCTTAAGTAGCTAGAGGACAGAAAGACACCAGATTCTTGGTCTTTGGCTGAGATCTTTGTCCTTAAGCATTCCAGAAGTCTGGGACAGAACAAGGTAGGAACTCAGGGGCTGGGGTTGTAGCTCAGTGATTAGAGTACTTGTAGTTGTCTACAAAGCTTAGAGTACTTGCAGTTGTCTAGAAAGGGTGATGACTCCAGTTTCAGTTTCCCAACGGCTGTACTAGCTGGCCGTGGTGGCACACACCTGTAATCTCAGCACTCAGGAGCTGAGGCAGGAGGATTGCTGTGAGTTCCAGGCCAGCCTGGGCTACAGAGTGAGACTCTGTTGGGGGTTGGGGAGAGAGTAGGAACTCTAATAACCCCCATGATGCTGCATGTGTCCTGAGGGGCAGGTTTCTATTAGCTTCCCAAAAGTCTGCTCAGCTTCTCCTTAGGCACAAGATGACAGGTTCCCAGTCTTCTGTAACTTTTCTTTTTTCTTTGAGACAGAGTCTCGTATGTAGCCCAGGCAGGTCCTGAACTCACTCTATAGCCTAGGCTGGCCTTGGATTTGGCAATCCTCTTGCCTCAACCTCCCCAAGTGCTGAGATTACGGGCATGCGCCACCACGCTCGGCTTTATGTGGTGCAGGGAAATCAAACCCAGGGCATTGTGCTTGCTAAGCAAGTGCTCTAACCACTGTGCCATCCCTCCAGCCCTTTTTTTGTGACTTTTAAAGATTATTTTGTTGTGCAGTTGGCTTGTAAATAACATGACTTTTTCACTACTGAAAAAAAAATCACCCTTGCTCCAGCTAGTGCTGCAATGCAAGAGGTAGGGCTTGCTCCAAAGCAGGAGTAGGATTTAGCCCTTAGGGTTTTCTTCAGTGCATCTCAGGTCTGCTGCGCCATGTGTTCCCCCAGATCACTCTCTCACATCCCCCAGGATCCTCTGGGAGTGATATGGGAGCAGGGGACCTGGCCTATTGCTGATGTATCTGTGTGAGGAAATGCTGCCTCTCTGTGTTCAGAAGCTACTGCTTCTGTGGACCCCACCTCCCGGGGCACATTTTTTAAAAATGTTGGAGCTGGCCAGGAGGGTGTTTTGCCAGCAGCTACTTTAGATGCTTATCCTGAAATGAACATGTTGTTGATCATGCTTAGAAGTTACCAGGAATCTCCTGCTCCCAAAACAGTTCATGAAAGAAGGTCCTTGAAGTTGAGATCAGAAACCAAATTATTGAAGGGGGAAGGGGACAGACTACTGTGTGACCTGTGATCCCCACCCCCACCCCATTCAGTGGGTGGCATTAAGGACCCAGGACCGAAAGAAGCCCTTCTTTAGAAAGAAAAGACGTACAGTCAGCCATTCGGCCCGAGGAAGGGGAAGGAAACTAAGGGAGACCTTTGCTGTGGCAGGGCTGCCCCGCGTGGTGGCTACAGGGAGATGCTCATGTGGAATGTGCTGATACGTGAGATCAACAGTGCAGCTCCAACGGCTTTTTAAAGAGATGGCTAGCAGTCAGATTCAGAGCTGCTTTTTAGAACTTTGGGAGCTGGTGCTGACCGAGCTGGGCGAGGCCTTGCCTGTTGCTGGCAGAGAGCAGCATTGTGGTGAGGCGCTGTAGGGAAAAGGCTGCCCTCCCTGTTGTCCCCAGGCTTTTCTGGGTGGGAGATGTCTAGGCATCGCTTGCTCTTTTATTCCCCTGCTTACTGGTCCAAAGAGCCCTTGCGTCCACCTGGCGCTTTAGTGCCTGTTCATGGCCAAGTCACAGATGCCCCTTGGTGACAACCTGAGAGGACTCCTCTCCACAGGGAGCCCTGTTAGTTGTGTCTTGGCCGCAGGGGCTGGGCAGCTGGCCAAGAAGGGCCGGAAATGCTCCAGATACTCTCCTTTCTCCAATAGCTAATGGGAGGACAGCCTCTCAGAAAGGCCGTTTTATAGTGGTAGCCAGACCAAACCCCTTAGAAAGGGGGGAGCAGTTCTGGGGGTGAACCAAGAAAGTATCTTTGTATGTGAATTGGCATGTTAAAACTTGATAGCCTGTACACCATGCCACCCCCCAGCACTCTGGAAGGCTGAGGCAGGAGGATCACGAGTTTGAGCCTAGCTTGGGTCTCTTTGTGACTTAGGAAAACCTTGCCTCACAATATAAAGGGGCTAGTACTGGGAGTGTGGCTCTGTGTGAAGGCACTGGGTTCAATTCCTAGTACCAAACAAAAAAAAACCCTGAGAGGTGGCTTTCTTCCCGGTCGCAGGCGGATTTCCTGTTGGAGTTTCTATGTTGGACAAAAATCTGGCTGTTAGCAACAGTGATGACTGGATCTGACCTTCAGAAGAAAGCTAAAAATAATGCCCTGCTAAGGCTGGTCTTCTATTTCTTTTCTTTTTTCTTGTCTTTTGAGACAGGGTCTCACTCTGTAGTCTAGACTGGTCCTGAACTCACTTTGTAGTTCAGGTCTTGGGCTCACCCACTCCGGCTTATGTGGTGCTGGGAAATCAGCTCGGGTACTTAGCGCTTGATTTAGCACTTGCTGGGCAAGTGCTGTAACTGCTGAGCCATCCCTAAGGCTGGCCTTCATCTCTGTGCGTGTGCACATGTACACACTGTTTCTTTTTTTTTTTTTCTTACTGAACTGTACTCCTTGCCCTTTGTATATTTTGTTTTGAGATAAGTTCTCACCAAGTCGCTATGTTGCGCATGCTGGGCTTGAGTGCTGGATTACAGGCAGTGAGCCACCATGCTGACTGTGACAAGGTTCTCACAGGCAGATGACCAGAAATGATGCTTGGATCTGGTGGTTCTTCCCTCATCTTTTGTTCTTAGTATTCAACCTCCTGATGAGGTAAGGGTGAGCAATTCACAGTCCCATTTTTCTGGGTTCCTGGAGTCAACCAGTGGTCTATGATGAGGCATAGGATTTAGGATTACCAGTTAGATTAATCTGTGGGGTTTTTGTTTTGTTGTGTTTTGTTTTTTTGAGATAGCATCTTGCTCTGTAGCCCAGGCTGGTTCTGAGCTCTCTATGGCGCCCCGGCTGGCTTTGAACTCAGGGCAATCCTCCTCCCTCAGCCTCCCAAGTGCTGGAATTACAGGCATATGCCACCACGCCCAGCTTGTGTGGTGCTGGGGAATCGAACTCAGGTACTTAGCACTTGCCTTAGAACTTGCTAGGCAAGCACTTGAACCACTGAGCCATTCCTCCAGTCTCATCCACCCCACCCCCCGCCCCCAGCAGGGCCTCGCTCTGTAGTCCAGGCTGGTCCTGAACTCACTGTGTAGTCCAGGCTAGCTGTGGACTCATGGCAATCCTCCTGCCTCAGCCTCCAGAGTGCTTGGGTGACAGGTGTGTGCC
This sequence comes from Ctenodactylus gundi, assembly GCA_004027205.1. Lineage (NCBI taxonomy): Eukaryota > Metazoa > Chordata > Mammalia > Rodentia > Ctenodactylidae > Ctenodactylus > Ctenodactylus gundi. The sequence goes on along the minus strand of PVKB01005037.1, from coordinate 14,760 downwards.
CCCTCACCCAGTGTTATGTGTGGTGCTGGGGAATCAAACTCATGGCCTTGCGCTTGCTAGGCAAGTGCTGTAACCGCTGTGTCATTCCTCCAGCCCCAAAGCAGGTCTTGGACTATAAAGCCCCTTACCCAGGTCTGAGCAGATACAGGGCACTTTTGGGGGTGAGTTCCCTGGAGTTCTACGGAATCTCAGAGCCTTCTGCTATTCCCTCTTGCTCAAGATAATGCAAGGAAGTAGGGTCCTGAGCCCCAAACCGGTGTTCCACCAGCCCTCCCTATAGAGGAACAGAACAAATGTTCCTGAGAGGAGACCTTGAGAGCACTCCCAGGCCCACCAGTTGCTGTGTGAGTAAGTATATGTGAAGTCCCTCAACTATAAGAGGCCTTTTGGAATGGGATCTGGGAGCCTTGGCTCTGAGGTCAGGTAGACCTGGCTCAAACCCGAACTCTGCACTCATACTCCCAGTGTGACCTTCAAAAGGGCACTTAACTCATCTGTGGTTCAGTTTCCTTTCTGTAAATTGGAGCATTAATGCGTCTAGGTGGGTTTGTAGTGAGGACAGATGTCATAGTACGCACGCCTAACACAGGCCTGGCTCATTGTTGGTGCCCAGTAAACTTAGCAGAGGCCCAGAAAGATTCAGTGGCTTGCCCAGGTGCTCAGACCCTTCAGTACCAGGAGGTTTTTCTATGTCCAGTTCTTCTGGGTTGTTCAAACAAAGGAGGTCCTACAGGTCCTTGGAGGCATTTGTTCAGCCAGTCACAGTTTTTTTTTTGTTGTTGTTGTTGAGTATCTGCTACAGAGGCCAGAGATAAATAAATGTACAGGCTATGGCTATGGCAGGCCCTTTGGGGAGGCAGCCATATTGAGAAAGGTAGAGCAGGCCCTGGTGAATTCTCAGGAGCCACGTTTATAAAGGTAAAGGAGACAGCCTGGAGAAAGATGGAGGGCAAGGGGTCCTTGAGGGAAGGGATGGAGGGATGACTGGGTGATTGACCTTGCTGTCCCAGGTCTGGGATATTCTCCTTGTAGTGCCTTCCCCTGGGTCAGCACGTTTGATCTCTGAGGCCCAGGGGCTGCCGGTCACATTGTGTTTTTGAGAAGACCCTCATTTCCTGCAGAGTGCAGGCTTCCACCATGGGTGCAGGCATGGGTGCAGGCAAGGCCTCTCGGTGGCCTCAGACAGCTGCCCCTTTCACCCTGCTGCCTCTCGGGCTTACTCAGCCTTCAAGGCATCTGTCACTAAAATACTGAGTGAGTTCCTGACAGCCTCTCTTCAGGAAGGCAAGGCCTGTGTGGCCTCTTAAGAAAGGCTCTGTGCCCCGGTTAAGCCTTCAATTGTGGTTGTGCATGAAGAAACCATAAACCAAAGGAAAATCAGTGGTTCAGCTTTGGTCTTGAAGCTTTGTGTCAGCATCTGCCCTGAGTCTCTGGGCTTGGAATGTACATGGGGCTCTTAGGCACATGGGGAAGCCTTCTTTTCCTTCTGATTTCTGTGCAGGTTAAGCTAAGTTGGGGGCAGGAGAACCCATGGAACCTCTCACCCTGCTGACTTTAAATGCTGGACCCTGCTCTGAATTTGGTTTCTGCGATGGGGTAGCTTTGGGGATATCTTCAGCACAAGTTCATGACAGAACCTCCACAGAAACCATGGTCCTGCCTTCATGGCCAAGGGCTTGAGTGTGATACCCAGGTTTTTAGACTGACTGCTGGAAAGGCTCACCCAGTTTCTGAAAGCTTCCCCAGTGCTTATGCCCGTGTCCAAGTACCTGGCTTAACCTAGTGAGGGACTGACTTCCTCCAATGGCGAAAGGCCTGAGCTATATACTGTACTGGTAAGAGGTCCTCTCTCTCTCTTTATTCCGAGCTGAGTGTATTGTCCTCTGGGTGGTGCTGACTTCACTTGACTGATGGCTGTGTAAAGCACATTTCTCACTCATGGTCCCGGGTCACAGGCAGCCCTGTGACCAGATACTCAGTGACTCTCCCATCACCCACCCAGGCAGTAAAAGCTGCCTTAGTGCAGGTTTGGACTGAGCCAGGGCTGCTTGCTTGTAGGTGTTTATGGTTCTCCAACCAGATTGTTTTTTCCCCTTCATGTTTATCCCAAGGAAGAACATAGGAAAAGCCTCAGTGGCACATGCTAGCTTTCTTTCCCCCATAATGACAGAGGCATTTCCAGCGTAGTAGTTTGCCCTGTGCTTTAAAGTGGAACAGTGTGCTTTTAATCCTTAGGCTCAGGCCTGGTCTCCCATCAGGCTTTGGGATGCTTAAGACCCTCCTCCCAGTGGCTTGGGACTGCTCTCGAGAGCGGTTGCACAGCGCCACCTCCTGGCCACCTTCCCATCGTAGCTTCCTAGCCCAGCTCAACAGTTGCCAAAACAGGTCCTCAGAAGGAATTTGCAGGCGATACTCTGAAGTCAAGTTTCTAGTGGTCTGAAAACATCCATTGCTTTTTGTCTCTGCTTGGCCATTCTGGGGCTGCCTCACCAAGTCTCCTATTCAAATGGCCTTACATTTTAAAGGCCCGAGTTGTCAGGGTGGAGCTAAGCAACTGCCGCTTTCAGGCCGCGGCCTTGGCTTTGGCCCTACGGCTAGACTCGCATATCCCACAGGCTTAGTCCTCCTGTTTTCCCATCCCAGCCCTGGGATTCTGGGGGAAGGCAGCATTAGCAGAGTCCTGGAACATGGGGCAGAGGTAGGGTGCAGGCAGTGTGCCTTCATCCTTGGAGCTGTGGCCCGTCTGGAGTTTTTCAGCAGATTGGGCTCAGTTCCATTGTCACTCACCCTGTATGTGGGGAAGCTGACACCGAAATGAACTGCAGCTCGAGAGAGACTAATTTATTTTCTCGTCTGGAGTGGGCAGTCTTCCTGGGACCTGGTGTTAGGGAGGGTTTGTGACTTTGCGATCTGATTTTGAGGGCACCTTCAGTGTGACGACAGGAGCAGGGCGTCGGCTCTGCACTTGCCGCATTTGTGTTTACCCCCTGCACGGGACGAAAAACCCTCCGGGGCTCAGGAAGGTGTTGTAAACCGGATGGGGTTTCTTGTCGTCTAAGTCTAGGTGGTTTCTGTCAGGCATATATCATGTGCTCTGGTGGATCTTAAAGCTCGAAGAGGACGCAGGCACGAGGTAGCCGTCCCTGTACTGATGCCTGGCGTTCTGTCCTCCCCCTCAGGCCTGGTCTCCAAGTCCTCTCCTAAGAAGCCTCGTGGACGTAACATCTTCAAGGCCCTGTTTTGCTGCTTTCGTGCCCAGCATGTTGGCCAGTCCAGTTCCTGCACTGAGCTTGCCGCGTACAAAGAGGAAGCCACCACCATTGCCAAGGTAGCTCAATGGGTGGGGTGGCAGGGGCTGCCGGTAGACCCTACACACCCCGGAAAGTAAGCAGAGGGCCACTCTGCCACTCAGCCGCATTTTTAGACCTTTTTATTTCACAACATCGTCTAGCCAAGTTGCCTAAACTAGCCTGGGGTTGCAGAGATGTTGGCTCAGGGGCCCTTGCTCCTCGTCTCCTCTCAGTTAGATCCCATTGTCATTTGGGTCATCCAGATGCCTGTGGTTTCTGAGGGCCCCTGAAGTGTTCTGCACATGCTGTCTCCTGTGACCCACCCAGCAGCTCTGGGAGGATTGTTTACAGGACTCTGGCTTTGCAGATGTGGAAACAGGAACAGGTGATATGTTGCCCTGAAGCGGTCATGGTTGATCCATGGTAGTGTCAGGATTCAAACTCAGGTTTTTTTCTGGCTTGAAAGCTTGTGTCTGTTTCCTTGATGCAGAGCTGCCCTCCAAGTTTTACCTGACTCCCAAGGAACCAAACCATTAAGACCCTGCCTTTCTATTCTTTTCCTTACTAAGGAGTGAATCCAGGGTCTTGGACATGCTGGTCAAGAACTCTACCATTCAGTTATGTTTCCGGCCCTCCTTTGAGGCACATTTTGGGTACCCACACTGCTTCACCTTATTTTGAAGTCTTACTAAGTTGCCCCAGCTGGCCTGAAACTTGTGCTGTTTCCACCTGCGCTTACCAAATCTCTGGGACTGCAGGCACGCGTGCATCACTGTGCCCAGCCCCCGCTTTCTCTTACTAACCTTTCTAGTAGTTATCTATAGCTGTACAAGTTACTTGGGAATGTGGGTCAATTTTTGATTGTCACATGATCAGCTGATAATGCTTTGCATTTTGAGAATATGGTCATCCCCAACCAGCAAATACCATTCTATCCCAAATGCCAGTGTCTCTGAAACACTTGTTTAGTTGTCCTTCCTCTTGCTCCATACTACAGACATGTATGTATGTATGTATGTATGTCATTGAAAAATGACCTCACCCCCTTGTGAGGAGAAATAGTCAAGGATGTGACAGTGTTACTAAGCAATTTTTATGAATAGTCATCAGTCACTTGGAGAGTTATCAAATTGTGACATTTTGCCAAAAAGTTGTATACACACACAACATATGTTTATATGTATATAAAATGTAATATGTGTGTGTGTGGGGGGGAGATTTGGTTTTGTTTTGTTGGAGCAGGGCCTTGCTCTGTAGCCCAGGCTGATCTAGAACTCTCAGCAGTTCTCCTGCCTCAGCCTTCCGATTGCTAGGAGATCCACCCTAGGGCCTGGAGCTTTCTAGGCAAGCACTTGAATCACTGAGCTCCGCCCCAGCCCCCGTAGTACTAATACTGTAGAGTAAGAAACTGGTAATGCACCCTTGAAGGAAACACGGACATGCCGACGCGTAAGGTTTTCCATTAAGGACCGGTGGATTTTGCAGTACTGGAGATTGAACGCAGGCCTTCTGCACTGAGCTATGTGTAACCCATTCATGTTTTTAATTTGAGACAGGATCAAGTCCCTGAGTGGCCCAAGCTGGGCTCAGACTGGGGGTTCTCTGTGACAGCCTCCCAGAGTGCTGTAATTCCCGGCACGTGTGCCGCACCCAGATTATTTTTGTTTCTGCAGTGCTAGCATCAAACCCCAGGCCTCAGGCATCCTAGGCTAGCATTCTGCTACTGAGCTACATCTCCAGCTACAGGGTTTTAATATTGCTTTAAGGTGTTCACTGAGGACATTTACCTTTTTTTTTTTTTTCTTTTTTGAGACACTGTCTCACTCTGTAGCCCAGGAGGGAGCCCAGGCTGGCCTTGGACTCACAGCAGTCCTCCTCAGCCTCCCAAGTGCTGGGATTACAGGCATGCCTCATAATGCCTGGCTTATGTGGTGCTGAGGAATTGAATTCGGGTACTTAGCGCTTGCTAGGCAAGCGCTTTAACTGCTGAGCCATTCTTCCAGCCCAGAAAGGCCACTTTTATCACATGAGGAGCTTCAAGCCTGGGTCTCGAAGAGGCAGAAGCAGTGGCTTGGATGGGGCAGGAGATGCTGGTGAATTGGCACTGACCTGCCTCTTCTCTCTCCTAGTCGGATCTGTTCCAGTGTCTCCAGTACCAGTTTTACCAGGTAGGTGAATCTGCTAACCCGGTGATGGCTGGCCAGCCCAGGGGACAGGGCAGTACTCTTATTCCCTGATGCCTAGCTAGCCCCCAGAAAGTTCGTTCTCAGAATTTGCTAAGGGCCCACTGTTTTGGGGAACAGCTGGTTCTACACATCCTCTTCCTACTGTTCATTCCACACAGGCCTTGACTGAGATCTCCATGGTCCAAGTTCACCTAGTCCTACTGGGAGGCGAAAACCTAAAAGCCAACTCTGCCCTCCTCTGCTCTCTGCCTTGCAGTGGTGCCTGTGCTGGTTGGGGAGTCTGTCTCAGCCTAGCTCTTTGCAGAGTTCTGAGGGGAAAGGAAGGGCTTTCTTGGTGGGTACATCTTAGCAGCTTAGCTCTGGTTTTAGATTCCTGGGACCTGCCTACTCCCAGAGGTGACAGAGGAGGATCAAGGAAGGATCTGTGTGGTCATTGATCTGGATGAAACCCTTGTGCATAGTTCTTTTAAGGTAAGTGGACTTCTGGAGCCCTTCCTACATCCATCCTGGACTTGCCTGTGAGCCTAACAGCAGGTGCTGTGAGGTAGCCTGAAGGAGAAGCACAGAAACCTTCTGCCACGCTGAGAGCCCCTTAGTGGTCTGGAAGGAGGAGCTTCCTGGAGCCTCTAAGATCTGTTGTCCTCCTCCCACATCCCTTTCCCAGGGCATGGGAGGGTCGCCTTGTTTCTCCTACCCTGTTGACATTAATCTTCTGCCTTCTAGCCAATCAGCAATGCTGACTTCATAGTGCCTGTAGAGATCGAGGGGACCACTCACCAGGTAAGCTACCTACGTGGTCACAGCCCAGCCCAGGGGTGGGGAATCTGCCTTCTTCTTCTCCTACACTGGGATAATCAGTCCCTCTCAGGACTTGGGTTTCATCAGTTGATTGCTCTTCTGTAACTTGAGCCTGTCTTTTTCTACAGATATCTTTAACACCCAGGATGTGGGCGGGCGTAGCTTGGTTGTTAAAGCACCCACCTGACATGCACAAGGCCTTAGGTTCGATTTGCCAGCACCACATAAAGATTACCTAGGTGTGATGACACACCCAATAATCCTGGCGCTCAGGACACTGAGGCAGGAGAATTTATTGCTGTGAATTTGAGGTCAGCCTGGGTTACATAGTGAATTCAGGACCTGCTCAGACTACAGAGCAAGATTCAAAAAAAACCCTTAACTTTTAGGTCCATGCCCCCTCTAGCTCACTTTTTTCTTCTCTGTAGTCAGGTTGTTTGGAAGAATAGTTTATATTAGTTAGTAATACCAATTTATTTACTAATCGCCATCTAGCTAGCCCTGTGAGGGTTTATTACATTTTCTCTAGTCCTGTGTCAATGGTGTTTCTGCTTGTTATGGGTAGGGAATCCAGCAGTGGCAGTTCACTGCCTGAAGGCCCTCCTCCCATGGACTGCCACCTAGGAAGCCAGAGAATTTCTCCCTCCACCGTCCCCCCACCACTCCTCCTCTGAGTTCCCTCCCCTTGGGTCCTTGCAGTGGGTTTTGCCCTAAAAGTCTAATGGGCATTTGTCAAAGTAAAGAGCATTGAAATCTAAACACGAGCATATGCTCCACACCTGCACCATCTGCTCAGTCCAGGCCTAAGACATGTGTGAAGTCGGTAAGGGGGACATCAGAATGCTTGCACGGTTGACTCGGTGGTGGGGGAGGGTGTTGGAGCAGATGCCCTGGTAGCCTTGCTCCTTGTTTGCATGGCCTGCTCCAGTAGTAGAGTCACTCGTGGGGAAATGGGGTGTGTGGCTTCCGTGAGTTGACATCATAGTTCCACCTCCATGAATGGCTTTGTGCGCCCCTCTCACCCCCCCACTGAGGTGCCCTGCAGGCCCAGCAGCCCTTTACAGTCTAGTTGAGGGAATAGATATGTACCAAACCCTGGGGGAAAGGATGGAGGCGTACTTTTAAACAGGCAAATACATACCATAAGCTTTGATATAACAAGTACGGGCATGAATAAGAATAAGTTAAAAGGTGGGGGTGAAACTAAGATGAAACAGGGCTACCACTCAAGGTGGGTTTAAGCATAGAGTGGCAAGGGGGTCACGCTTTTAGCCAGGAAGAGGAAAGGGTGTTTTTGTGAAGGTGGAGGGAATGGCGGGAGAGTGGGAGCAGAGGTGTGATGGCCTGGAGTAGAGGCTTTCTGCCAAGAGCTGAGAAGGGCCTGGTTAGGTTGTGGCAGGTTTGGGCCAGCTCCAGGAGGGCGAGCGGCCAGGTGGATAGTGTGGCTACACTGAGCTTTGGGGAAGTGTTTCTGAAGCAGTCTGCGGAACAGACTCATGGGGGATGTGTACCCAGAAAACCTGTGAGAGCAAAACTATGCAGGATCATGAAAAGCGGACACAGTGTAGGGGTAACTGGCAGGAGCAAGTACAAAAAAGGGGGCTACTCAAGAACATGTGACACAGTAGCTAGTCTGGGGTTTTGAGGGGGGGAAGTCATTTTTCCTTGGTGCAGTAGTAGAGAAGCCATATGCAGGCCTGAGGTTTCTGGAAGTATGTGTGTCCTTGCCTGATGGGGATCTGGACACTTGTCCTCCTGGAGCCAAGGACAGAAATCTCCTACGGAGGCTGTGGCTGGATTCAAGTAATCCAGGATAGGCTGTTTCCATCTGTGAGGCCTATTCTTGATTACTTGTTTCTGGAGGCAGCTGATGGCCCACGCGGGAATCAGAAATGGCTCCTGGGACATGATGTGTGTGCTTCTTCCCAAGCTGGGTTAAGCTTGGGACCACTGAGCCAGCAAAAGCTTGGTGAAGGGCTGCGGGGGAAGGCTCCAGCCAGCTGACCTGAGAGTGGACTTTGCGCTGTCTGTGTCAGCAGTGAAAGGGGCCGATGGCTCTGCCTCAGCCTCACAGGGTCCTCCAGCAACCAGCCGCTCTGCTTCTATTCAGGTGTACGTGCTCAAGAGGCCTTACGTGGATGAGTTCCTGAGACGAATGGGGGAACTCTTTGAATGTGTTCTCTTCACTGCCAGCCTGGCCAAGGTACCTGGGGCAGGAGGGGAAGGGAGCACAGGTGGTGTGTGGCAGCCGCAGGGCGGGCCAGCAGCTGCTTGCTGCCCTTGGGAGAAGAGAGGGACCAAGACTGTGTCCACACTAAGGCGTCCTCTCTCCTCCCAGTATGCTGACCCTGTGACGGACCTGCTGGACCGCTGCGGGGTGTTCCGGGCCCGCCTGTTCCGTGAGTCCTGTGTGTTCCACCAGGGCTGCTATGTCAAGGACCTCAGCCGCCTGGGGAGGGACCTGAGGAAAACCCTTATACTGGACAACTCGCCCGCTTCTTACATCTTCCACCCGGAGAATGCAGTGAGTGGCCTAAGTGGCAGGAGGAGGAGTGGGCTCAGGAATCCTTGGGCTTTGCCAGAGGAGCGCCCCATCCCAGGCTTGCCCATAGGCTCCCTGGGCAGGGGCGGGAGGGCAGGAGGAAGCAGCAGTCAGGAGATTGACGCCATCATTTTCTTGCCCCAGGTGCCTGTGCAGTCTTGGTTTGATGACATGGCAGATACTGAGTTGCTGAACCTGATCCCAATCTTTGAGGAATTAAGTGGAACAGACGATGTCTACACCAGCCTTGGGCAGCTGCGGGCTCCTTAGCCTTCCTGCTCTTCCAAGCAGCGGCCATCCCTGTAGAGGACTTTGCTACATTGTGCCTTTCTGGATCAGCCTGACAGATGGAGCAGACGCTGGAGGCCTCACCAAGTGGGACCTGGAAACAGTGAGAAGTTACTGCAAAGAGCTTTAAGGCATGTTAGATGCCGCTGGGTCAACCAGACCCTAACATTATCCAGAAATACCTGCTCCAGGTTGGGTTCCCAAGGTGTGTGTGTGAGTGTGTGTGAGTGTGTTTCGGAGAGAGACAATATGTGTGAGTGTGTGTGAGTACATGGGTGTGTCTTGTGAAGAACAATGGCCCCGGGATATTCAAGTTTCACTGGAGGAGAAGCTGAACATCAGAGCTCTTCCTGAATTAGTTCATCCCCTCCTTTCAAGCCACTGAGCTTCACAGGAAAGATTTGTAGGCTCCATAGCCAAACCATGGCCTCACCTCAGTCTTGGAAGGCCCATGCCAAGGAGAAAGGAAAGGCCAAGGCTGCCTTTGGATACCACCAGTGAATGTACACTTTTTGAAAACTCCAGCCAGCTGCTGCAGACAACAAGATGCCAATTCTGAGAACAGGAGGTCTTGTTTCCAGAGCCAGTATCCCATAGTCATCAGGTCCGGCGGCCCACAGGCTGCACTTCCCTCCCGCCAGGTGCTTGCCTGGGCCTGTTCTGTCTCTCCAAGGTTTGGGTGCTGGGCCTGCTCCTCACACCCTAGCCATAGTCTTGATCCTGTGGGGAAGGGGCTCTCTCCCTGCCCTGGAAGAGGACAGATAATGATTTCCGTTCTTTTGACTCTTAAAATTCTGTTTCTGAGCATGGCGTTTTAGGCCTGGTTTGTTTGGAAAAGCTTCAGTCCTGGGCCTGGGATGAGTGTGGGAGGTGCTGTCATACTGGGAAGTGGTTAATCCCCAAAGCAGGAATGCATGTCCTCTTGGGTTGCAGGTTAGCTGAACTTCTTTCCGTAAGTCTGCCCTTTGGGGATTGTCTGCTGGTACTGGTGTGAGGAGCTTCTGTTCAGGGGTTGGGAAGGGCTCTCTGAGCTGCCCCAGCCTCTCCTGTTGCTTGGGCAGGGTTCTTTCCTGTTGTGTCTTCCTGTGCTCATTCTTGTCTGTTCCAGTCTTCCTCCTTCCTCACTGTTGCTCTTCCTCTCCAGAGCCATAGAGTTGCTTGTCCAGGACTGAGGGGAATGGGTATATTTGCTTTGCCAACCTAACAGGAGTGGCCAAGCCTGTTGTGAACTTGCACTCTGGGTTGTCTTCTTTCATTCAAATATTCTTAATAGAGAATACAAAGTGGAAATTTCATGGTGGAGAAACAGGGGAAGTGGTGCTGTAATTGGGAGCACAAGGCCCCGTAAAAGGCCCAGGCTGCAGCATCACTGCCTTAATCGAGGCCTGCCTTGGGGCTGGGTGCGGTTCTCTCTTCTTCCCTCCCTCCTGGGGAGGGAGGGTGTTCCTTTCCCATCTCTGTTTTCCCTAGAGGTAGGGATCATAAAGCATTTGCGAATTGCTTCAGGTGTGGGGACGCCACCCACTCAGGACTCATCTCATTTTCCCTTTCAGTTTCCACGCCCTCAGTCCAGCCTCAGAACTGAGCAGTGTGGAGAAAGCCAGGTGGCGCAGCGGCGAGCAGTTCTGCTCTGAGTAGTAGCGGGCTGGCTGGCATCGCGTGTGGTGCCACCCACCTCCTTGTCTTTCTCATTGGTGTCACCTAAGTGGATCAGACCAACATTCATGTGGTCTTTTCCCCAGCATCATTTCCTGCTGCACGTGAGGGGAAGAAGGCTGCTGCAGGTGCAGGCCAGGCACTCCCTCTCCTGGAGGAAACTGGAGCTCAGTTGCTAAGGTCATCTGTGGCTTCAGGCCCAGGCCCAGGCCCTGGCCTCCACTGCCCTCCTGATATTATAGGAGGGGCCTCTTGGTCACGCTCTGCTCTGAGAGTCAGAGCCCTCAGCCAAGTCTTCTGCCACTTGGCACCAGCAAGCTTTTCTGATGAAGCAATAAGAAGTTAAAAGCTGATTGAACTCCAAAGACCCTTTCTGCCCACCTTTGGTGTTCATGTTTTTCCATTTGAAGGAAGAACCTATGCCATCCCCTTTCCCTACAGACTTACCACTGCTTGGAGTGTGACCTATGACCAAAGCGTAGGGTGGCTTGTTAGGGTCTCCTGCCGCCTCCGCAGGAAGCCCCTCACAACCTTGCTCGCTTACCTGCAACATTTTCATGGAAACCCCACCTCCACTCACCCTTCTTTCCTAGAGAATGGTGTGGCCAAACCTAAGTGGGGCCCATCCACGTGGACCAGAGCCAGCCCGAAGGCATGCTTTGCGGTCTGCTGTCTAGTTTCCCAGTTTGTTGGAGCAAGTAGTGACTGTGAAACTTGGCTCCTCAGAGGAAATAAGCCGACTGACTTAGGAGGGCAGGACTGAGGAACTCCTCCTATCCATGCTAGGGCTTGCCGTTAGCCCGTCCCATTGGAGACTGGTCTTTGGGAGTCATTAGGCCACCATGCCTGGTGGCAGCACCAGCTCAAGCCATGCCGGAAATCTACCCGTCTGCCAGGTCCAGTTCTTTAAGGTGCCTCTTCAGGGACACAGTGTGTCTCTCTGATTGGGCTTCTAAATCAAAAGCCTGATGTTCTTGTCCCTCTTATAGGGGGAGCTTTGGACACAGGACCAGTTTGGTTAAAGGGTCTGATAAGGGCTTCCACTCTGCACATTGTAGAGGGGACACTGTAGGCCCCTGGGTCCCTTACTATAGTGAATATGCCTTCAGTTAACCTGGGACCTTCTGTTTAACTCTCTTCCTGCCTCCCAAAGATTTTTGTGTAAATGTACAAATTCACTTCTTGACACTGGCCCAGAAGCTTTGTCCTGAAAACATGGAGTCTCCAGGCAGTCATTCCCGGGAAAGGGGATCCCGTGCACACCTGCCCCTGCCCTCTTCCTATTAGACAGCCCCAGTGTGGCTGTCCTGCGGTGTCCCAGCCAGGCCAAGAATTGGAGAAAGGTAAGGCCACTTTCACCCTCCTATCTTCATTGGTTAATTAACCAAAGGCAGATGTCCTTCTACCACCTTTTGATAAAACAAGGAGGGGGCTTGGTTTTATTTTGTCCTGGTTTTATTTTTTTTTAATCCAGTAAATACTTGTATACTCAGCCATGGAAAGGGAGGGAGGTTGGATGTCTGGCCAGCTGCCCCGCCTTTTTAATGTTACAGAGCAGACCATACTTTTGGGTCTGTAACTTATTTGCTTGTAATTACCCCAAGTTTGCTGTGACCCCCCCTGTCAAGATGCCATTTGAACGGGAGAGGGTCTGCTTCCCACTGTGACTGGGCTATGGGATCCTGACTACCTTGCTTCATGATTTGATAAATTTGTTGTATTCAAAAACTTGAAATGTAGGACGCCAATAAGTGTCTGTTTATATTTTTGGAATATTTGTATTACTTACAATTAATTAATAAAAGTGGGTTTCTAAAACCTATCCCAGTATAGGAGCTGCCTCCCTCCCCTGTTACTGTTTTTTTGAGCACACGGCAGGCACTGATCTTCAGGGCCCTGTGGGTTATGATGAAGCTGCATCACTCTGGCAGAAAAAGTGCTGGGTTTCCAGGCAAAATTTCAGGAGTCAGACTACATTAGGTCTTCCTGGAACCCGTTCCGTGGCTGCCCGTGTGCCTGACAAGAACCTTGGTGTCCTATTGACTGCTGGGCACAAACCAGACGTTCTAAGGGAACTGAAGCCTTGATTCTTCTGTGTCCCTTGCTGATGTTGCCAAGCCAGAGCGCCAAAATTCAGACCCTGCCATGGTTCCTGGAACACAGTAGACATTGAAGTATTCTGTAGGCTCTTGGAGACCCCTTGGAGCAAACCCTCCTGGCTCTTCACCCGGACATCCCTGAAGAGTGGCCCCAAACGGCTAGGCCGAGGCCAGGCTGGGGCTACCTCCCTCCCTCCCAAAGGGCTAGGCCGAGGTCCGGCCAGGGCTAGCCCCCCAGAGGGCAGACCGAGGCCAGGGCAGGGAGCGGGGACGGCGCGCCCCCTGGTGGCCAGTCGCCGCGCAGCACTAGCGTGAGCTCAGTCATGGCTTCGCTGAGGCACCTGGAGGGCGCGCGGGTGTGGCTGGGAGCGTGCCTGGCTAGCTGGGTCCGGCCACGGGCATGCCTTCGGGGCGGAGCCGAGGCGGGGCCGGTGTCGGAGCCCCGGGGCGGCCGCTGCCAGGGTGGCAGCGTGGACAGCAGCAGCGGGGCCGCGGGTGGTTGTTGGCGAGGCGTTGGGCGCAGCGCCCCCTGCCGTCGCTCGTGCGGGTCCCCCTGGTCGCCGCCCTCGCCGCTCTGGAGCCCGCGGGGAGACCGCTGCGAAGGGCGCGCGCGACGCCCACCTGAAGCTGCACGGGAGCCAGAGCGCCATCGCGCAGTCGCGCAAGGGCCCTGGGGCCGCCCGCTGCTTTGGCCCGCCAGGGCCCGCGCCCCACGCCGGTGAGTAAAGGTGGCCCACCCTTTACTGACTCAAGGGTGGAGGTGGGAAAAGACTTTGTTTTGAGAGATGCACAACTGGGCCAAATTGATGTCTATTGTTAATGTCTTGTTCAAAGAAAAAGAAGGAAATGATTTGGAGAACAGTAGTTACTGTCTAGAAAAGTACCCTCCAGAAAGACGGGGTCAATCAGCTAAACGCACATTTCTTAATATGATCCTGGCTAAAATAATAATGACCCTGAGGACAGGGCTCAAATGCAAGATCTCAGAGAGTTAATTATAAAGGGAGTCAAAAAGTCGGTCCCAGGGTTCCAAAATGTTGCTTAAATTCCCAATCCCGGTAAGTAACCTGAGGCTTCCATTTGATCAAAAATAAATAAATAAATAAAACAGGAGGTGTTTGCTACCAGATAATGGGAAAAATAAACATCTTTGGGAGTTGGAATTCTCACAAATAACCTAAGAAAAGGGAGGGAGGGGAAGGAGGCTGGGAGCTCCTTGCTGCACCAGCAGGTGACCAAGGGTTATCTGCTACCTTTTATATGTTAAATGTGGCAAAAAGGGACACTCGGGCTCATTGTACCCAGGGTTGAAGGACACTAGGTCTAGAGCCCCAGTTGTCTCTGGAAAGGAAATGCAAGGTCCTTATGGTCTCCCAGTTGACCTGTCACCCCAGCAGGACAAAACCTCAGGCAACTTTGGATGTTGTAGGACTAGCGAGTCTGCTTGTTCTATTCTTTCCTCTTAACAAAGTGGCTTTTAGGCCACGGTGAATTTTAAATATCTATAAAGTTACAGTGGTTGGAAGATTTAAACTTAATTTTAAAACTAGGAGTTTGGCCAGATGAAAAAAATATTTTTTTACAAAGCTAAAGAGATGAAATAAAGAGGTCTGAAAGAGGGTCTATAAAAGAATTCTTAAGGGAAACTCAAACCTGTTTATAGAACAGGATGAAAAAAACAAAACAAGGCTCACAGTTGCTTTTCTAGAAAAGGGGGTTAAAAAAAACAGTGGCTTGATATCTCTGAAAAAGCTGGGCAATCTAGTTAAAGCTAAAATGAAATGGGGGAAACTGCTATAATTATGGAAAAACTGGGCCACCTTAAGGGGAAATGCTCTCTATAGATAAGAAAAAAAGAAGTAAACACTTTTATAGCTCTTGATAAAATAAATAGGGGTATC